>QRFJ01005067.1:0-87233 GCA_006176705.1 Cocos nucifera | reverse complement strand
CCCATTTCTCTCCCATTTACCTGGCTGATTTGATTAATTTAATTCTAGATTGAAATGCTTAATATTATATTCACTACATTAAGGCCTTCCTTCATACTAGTTTCTTATTATGTCCAGAACCATATTAGTTCTGTTGTGTAACCACAAGATCTATCATAGGAAAAGATGTAATATTAATCTAGTGCATTGAGATGCTTACAGCATTTTGAATATACTACTTTGTTGTGTAACCACAAAAGTAGTTATATTTCATTTTGACTGTATAGAAATGAAGGGTTCTACTTAAACTAAAACATTAAAGTTTGTTGTGCTAACACAAGGCTATTAATGTTTTAGAGGCAAAAGTTTTTGAGAGTTGCATAAAATGCAATTGAAAAGAGTTTCCTACCTTTGAACTTATAACAGGTTTGTTGTGCAACCACAAGACTTTTTATAAGGAAATTAGGATCTTATTCTCACTAAGAAAATCAATAAGAGGGTTATGATTTTTTAGTGGGAGACATAATTAAATTAAAGTCCTAATTTAATTATGTTTGTCATCATGAATTATTTGCTTATATATTATTCTTTATTATGTAGATTAAATGGCTTCTTCACTTTCATTATGTTCAATTTTGGATTCAAATAAATTGACTGGTCAAAATTATGTTGACTGGTTGAGAAACCTAAAAATAGTACTCAGTCAAGAAAAACTCTCCTATATTCTTGATGCCCCTGATCCTAAGCCATTAGAAAATGATGCCATAGATGAAGATAAGTCCACATACAAGATGTGGCAAAATGATTTTCTTACTGTCAAATGCATCATACTTGCCTCTATGAATAATGAATTACAGAGGCAGCATGATGGCATGGACACTCAATCCATATTGCTCAATCTAAAAGAGCTTTATGGAGAGCATAGTAGGACTGCTAGATATGAGATATCTAAGCAATTATTTCATGCAAGAATGATAGAAGGAACATCCATACAAAATCATGTTTTGATGGTAATTGACCTAATCACTCGATTAAGTCAATTAGATTTTGTTATGGATGGAGAGTTAAGTCAGGATTTGATCCTGCAATCACTTTCCAGAATCATTTTCTCAGTTTGTCGTGAACTATCATATGAACAAACTAAATTCTTCCTTGCCTGAGCTGTTAAATATGCTCAAGATAGCAGAAAGCCATATCAAGAAAGATAAGGCTCCTCTTCTTCTTGTGGATGGGATCTCCAAGAAGAAGGCAGGCAAAAAGGGTTCAAAGAGAAGGTTGAACCCTAAAAGTGATATAAATAAGAAGAAAAAGGGGAAGAAGGTCTCTGAATAGATGACCTATTTTCACTACGGCAAAGCAGATCATTGGAAGAGGAATTGCAAGGCTTACCTTGCAACCATGAAGTCTGGTGCAAATAATGCACCAAAAGGTATGTATGAGATACATACTATATTATCATTAAATTCTTTTATTTCAAATTCTTGGGTATTAGATACCGACTGTGATTTTCATATCTGCAAATCTTTGCAGGGGCTGCAGAAAATTAAGAGTTTGAAGAAAGGTGACTTCAAGCTCTATGGCGCTGGAGGAGAGTCTATCCAAGCAGAAGCTGTAGGGAACAAATATATTGAAGTTACCTTATGGAAAAGATCTTAGAGCTTACAAATTATTATTATATGCCTAAGATCATTAGAAATATTATATCTATACCCTTGTTATTAAAATAAGGTTATAGTCTTAATGTAACGAGCGAAGGTTGCTCGATCAAATATTCTAATGAAAATATTTATTTTGGCATATTTAGCAATGGTTTGTTGACTCTATGTTTGGATGATAATATATTTCATATTGATGAAAAATAGAAAATATAAGAGAGATGACATAAATAATACTTTACTTTGGCATTGTCGATTAGGTCATATTAGTGAGGCTAGGATTAACAAGTTATACAAAGAAAAGTTCTTTGATCCTTTTGATTATGAATCATTGGGAACTTGTGAATCATGCCTCATGGGTAAAATGACCAAGATTCCATTTAGTGGACATAGAGAAAGGACAAATGAGTTATTAGGACT
Source organism: Cocos nucifera (assembly GCA_006176705.1). Lineage (NCBI taxonomy): Eukaryota > Viridiplantae > Streptophyta > Magnoliopsida > Arecales > Arecaceae > Cocos > Cocos nucifera. The sequence continues at coordinate 85,179 of QRFJ01005067.1, read as the reverse complement.
TGTACATACAGGATGTATGTGGTCCTATGATAACTCAAGCTAGAGGAGGATACTCTTATTTTATTACATTCACTGATGATTTATCTAGGTTTGGATATGTGTATCTTATGAAACACAAATCAAAAGCCTTTGATAAATTTAAAGAGTATCAAAGTATGGTCGAAAAATAAACTGGACAATGTATAAAAATCCTTCGATCTGATCGGGGAGGAGAATACTTATCTAGTGAGTTTCTAGACTATCTTAAAGTTAAAGGGATTCTCTCTGAATGGACACCTCCTTATACACCACAATTAAATGGTGTAGCCGAAAGAAAAAATCATACCTTATTAGATATGGTACGGTCCATGATGTGCTTCACTGATTTACCTATTTTCTTCTGGGGTCATGCTCTGGAGACTGCAATTTACATCTTGAATAGAGTACCTTCTAAATCTGTATCTAGTACTCCATATGACATATGGAGAAGTAAGAAATCCTAATCTTAAGTATCTTAAGATATGGGGTTGTCCAGCATTATGTCAAAAGAAAATTTTGGACATAAACTTGATGCTAGATCAGATAGATGTCTATTTATAGGATATCCTAGAAATAGTATAGGATATATATTCTACCATCCTATTAAACAAAAGGTATTTGTAAGTAGGCATGCCATTTTCATGAAAAAAGAATTTATCCTAGAAAAGGGCAGTGGTAGAAATATTGAACTTAGTAAAGTTTAAGAAAAACAAATAAAAATTTCTCAATCAAATAATCATATAAAGAAATCAGAACACATAACTCCTATCCGTAGGTCTAAAGGAGTACGAAATACACCTATGAGGTATGATTTCATTATTGAGAATAATGAAGCCCAAGTCATTGAAAATGATGAACCTTTGACCTATGCGGAAGTAGTCAAAAGTAAGGACTCTTACAAATGGCTGGCTACCATGCAATCCAAAATGGAATCCATGCACACCAACAAAGTATGGACTTTGGTGGATGCACCAGAGGATATAAACCCTATTGGATGCAAATGGATTTTTAAGAAAAAGATTGGAGCTGATGGTCAAATTGAAACCTATAAGGCCAGATTGGTGGCTAAGGGTTTTAGGCAAAAATAGGAGATTGATTATGATGAAACATTTTCACCTGTTGCCATGCTCAAATCTATTCGGATTATGCTTGCTATAGCAGCATACCACGACTATGAAATATGGCAAATGGATGTAAAGACTGCCTTCCTTAATGGTTTCCTTGAGGAGGAGGTCTATATGTCACAGCCAGAGGGATTTGAGTCAAATGAGAGACCAAATCAGGTATGCAAGCTTAAGAGATCCATTTATGGATTAAAGCAAGCATCAAGGAGTTGGAACATCCATTTTGATGAAACAGTAAAAGAGTTTGGTTTTATCAAGAATGTGGATGAACCATGTGTGTACAAGAAAACTAGTGGGAGAACCATAGTCTTCTTGGTTCTATATGTAGATGACATACTCCTCATTGGGAATGATATCCCAATGTTACAATCAGTCAAATTATGGCTATCAAATAAGTTTTCCATGAAAGATTTGGGAGAAGCATCCTATATACTAGGAATAAAGATCTATAGAGATAGATCTAAGAGGATGCTAGGCTTGTCCCAATCAAGGTACATTGACTTAATACTGAAAAGATTCAGTATGGATGGGAGTAAAAGAGGTTATTTACCCATGAGTCAAGGCATACATCTCTCTAAAAAGATGTCTCCAAAGACACCTGAAGAGAGAAATAGAATGAGTTCTATTCCTTATGCTTCGGCTGTTGGATCAATAATGTATGCCATGTTATGTACAAGGCCTGATGTTGCTTATGCTTTAGGCATTGCAAGTAGATTTCAAGCTGATCCAGGAGAGGATCATTGGAAAGCTGTGAAAAATATTCTTAAGTACTTAAGAAGGACTAAAGATATTTTTCTTGTATATGGTGGTTCTGATCTTAAACTAGAAGCATATTCTAATTTCAGTTTTCAATCAAACCCAGATGATAGCAAATCCATTTCAGGATATGTCTTTACTCTGAATGGTGGAGCAGTAAGTTGAAAGAGTACTAAGCAACCAACTGTAGCTGACTCAACCACTGAAGCAGAATACATAGCTGTAAGTGAAGCCGCCAAGAAAGCTGTCTGGATGAAGAAGTTCATTACTAAATTAGGTGTTATTCCTGAAATTGAGAATCCAGTACCACTTTACTATGATAATACTGGAGCTGTTGCTCAAGCAAAGGAACCAAGGTCTCATCATAAATCCAAACACATTCTGAGATGCTTCCATCTCGTTCGTGAAATTATTGAAAGACAAGATGTAGTCATAGAACGAGTTGACACAAAGAACAACATAGCAGACCCATTCACTAAGGCTTTACCACTGCAACTGTTTGATCGCCACCTTGATTGTATGGGATTAAAATATAAGGGCGATTGGCTTTAGTGCAAGTGGAAGATTGAAAGGAATATGCCCTCAAGCCAATTTATTTTTGGGCTGTTTGTTTTTTGTCTTCCAAACTCATGTAATGACATATTTTAATAAAATATGTAAAGGCATTTATTTCATCATATGCAGTGTCTTATTATTTATTTAAGATTATGATGAATCCTATAAATTAGGGCTATGGTTTTAGGATTATGATGAGATCATACTAGTGAGACCTAAAATCTTAAAACCCTAATTTAAATATTCCTAGTCGATGGGACATTGAGTTAGGGATCAATATTTTTTTTCAGTAAGACTAGCACATTCTTTGTATGCTCGATTGAGAGGATTATTGATCTCACTAATAACTTGTGTATGACACTAATACAAGAATGTGGGTGCTCATTAGAGAATGAGTTTACTGAATTGATCCAAATCGAGAATATCTAATGGAGTCTTATCTACATGTCAATAGATGGTTCTCATAGTGGAATTTGTGCATGTAATCCTTTGACCTGAAACTACCATAGAATCTTATATATATAAATCCATATTTTGGTTCATACTCATTCATGACTCAGTTATGTACGGGATGATCTGGATATGGTAGATTATATATATGAAGGTTGTGAGTAGGTTAACATGAAATCGATCACTCCTGGTAAGAGGAAATAGCATCCTACCTGCTTCAAACAAATAATGATTCAGGAAGACTTTGATCAAAGCATGATGAAAATTAGAAATGATTTCTATGTTAGATATATGTATCCTAGAAGTCAGAATTGGCTGACACTTGTAATACACTTCTAGGGGCAAAATTATAATTTTGACTAAAATCAATAAATGGGTTATTTTCTGTCACATATGTGTATTTAGTATCTGTGATATATCCTTTGAGTTAATGGCAATGATAATTCATATTTTCAAGAGTTAAAAATTTAAGACATGAATAATCATTATTAACTCATAAATTGCTCCCGACCATAGGATCATCACGAGGATGGTGATTGATCCGGAAGGTTGGTGTACAATCGCTTCTCTTTAGTAGATGAGTCTTGAGTCTACGGTGTGGAGACACTAGAGAGAGAGTACAGGTACTCGCTAGAGAACGAGGGCACTGAGAGTGACCACCTCGAGTAGTCATTAGGGAGTCTACCTTCTCGTCAATAACTGACTCAATGCTGCAATAGTGTGTCTGGTTCTTTGACCTGAGGTGCATCGGTAGTTCACCTTGAGGGTGTTATAGTTTGACTACACCATTACCCGATCTCCTAGCCATATGGAATCCTAAGGTGTATGTTGGCTATAGCATGTTCATTGTAGGAACTGGATGGCATCAAGATGGAATCTATCTACCTCGGTGGTAGAGGAGCAGCCCTATGATAATCATGAGAATCAAGTCCAGAAGCCCATGGCCATGGCAGAGTGAAATAATAGAAAGAGTTTCTATTTAGATTTTCATATTAGACTCGAATCGAATGATTACATCATATGACAGAAACTAGGGTTTGACGAGTTCACCTAAACCCTAATCTGATCAGGGCTCAAGATAGAAGAACTGAATCACACAGGTAGCTGCACCAAGAGGTTCGCATTCAGCTCTGATGGGTTGCCACCATATACTGCTAGGTGTCACTGGTGGATTTTGGGAGCAATTAGAATGATTTAGATGATCAATCATTCTAGCTGTTCGAATCAGAAGAGTTCTGATCCATCGAAAGGAGTTTCGATGATGTCGATGATAGAGATCATGACATATCCCATTACCATATAGAACTGAACCTAACTAGGTCACACAAATAAGGGTTTGAATCTGGTGATCATCAATTGAACTGATCTAGTTCAATTGATCTGAATGAGATTCAATTAGGTTTAAGGAAATCATGCTAGCACTCGATTGAACCTAACGTTCTTCTTTTGCTATCATAAATAAGTTGTCCTATCTGAGCCAAAGGAGTTTGTGCTCAATCAGAGGCCTTCATCTGGTCTGACTGGAGGTTGTCCAAGTCAAAAAAGGTTGTCTTATTTTGTAAGACATTACCTGCCATTTTTGGTCACCTGTCATTTCTTGTTCTTTGACTTTGGTCAAAAGTCTACCTTTGACTGGTCAAACATTGACCATTGACACTTTGACTTTTGACCACATGTCATGCACCTATTGGAGAGCTGGTAGGGGCCTGTCCCCCTACCAGAACCTGGCAAGGAGAAGGGCGCACGCCACCCTAGGCGTGTGCCCAAGTTGGAGGCGCCTAGGAGTCCTTGTTGGACAAGGACTCCATCTCCTTTTTGGATTCCAATTAGAGTTCTTCTAAGAACCAACTTTGACTGATCTTAGGTGCCCTCTAAGGAGGAATCCAGGGGACTCTATTCCCACCAATCAGATTTAGATCTGATTTCACAAAGGGTTGTGATTGGTTGGGAAGAAGAGGAGTTGGATCATAGCTTGTCTATAAATAAGACCCTGTACCCAACTCAGATTGACATGAGATTGAAGCTAAGAGTTTCCATACGCCCCAAGGCTGCCTCTCCCCTCCTTCTCCATGCCAAACCACCTTCTCCCCTTGCTCTCCATGTCCAAAAGGAGTTTTGGATTTTTGTTGGTGTGATTCAAGCAAGAGAAAGGCGATCAAAAGCAAGAAGGCTGCGCTGCTGCAAAGGATGACTGCTGATCTTCAAAAGGAATTTTGAAGATCCTCCAGATCAGATCTAGATCTGATTTTTGGAGATGTGATAGAGAAGAAGAGGATCTCCAGATCCAGCCTGAGTGGATACTGGTAGAGGCCAGGCGCTTGCATGGCTAGATCCAGAACCTTTCGCTGCATACAGGATCATCAACAGGATAATAGGATTACCCAAATCAGGTAAATTAAATTTGATTTAATTTATCTTTATTTATTTTATTTATTAAAATAATATTAATTAAATTTGAAATATCTCAGATCTAATACAGATCAAAGAGAAAATTTTTGAAATATATCTCTTGATCTGATCAGATCTGAACGAACCTGGATCGGAAAATCAGGATTTTCCTTCATTCTAATGTTTCATTAAATGAATCATTATCATAAGATTGAAAAGAGAAATGAATATGATATTGGGATTGACATATTTCCATACCCAAAGTCATATTCAGGATGCAGGAAGATCGAAAGGATCTAGTTGAATGGTAATTTTCACTGAAGGATATTTTTGGTATTTTCATCAAAATTTCACATCTTTTAGGTAATCATGATATGTTGCTAGACGTCAATCATGTCTTATGGGTTTGATCAAATTAAAATTTTAATTTAATTATTAAATTAGAAAGCATTCTAAATTAAGTCAAATTGGGTTGGCTAGTTTTGACCAAAATCGATTTGGTTGAGTTCTAACCAGATTAGGTCAAAACACACCCAGACTCACTACTGGTTAGATGTGAAATCCAATGGGTCACACACAAAGAGAATTGATTAAGGGTCTAATAGGATTAGACCATGTTTGCAAGATAAACATGCTAGCATATGTAGCAAACCCTAGCACCTAGATTCGAAATTAGATTCAAATCGGCTTCCGATTTTGGCTAATTAAGGTCTGATTTGAGCCAAATAGGATTTGGTCTTGAATTGAATTAATCTAGACTGATTGGGATTTAGATTGGGTGCCACATACCAGAATCCTATGTGCCAGAGAGTCTCTCTCTTATGCATGGAAAGTATTTCATGCGCAAAGGGTTTTTGGCGCATGAAATTAGTTGGCGCCTACCTTCTTTGACTTTTTTCATTTGTTTTGTCGCATAAATATTTTTTTTGAATTGGCATGGACATTTGTTATGGGGTGTAGAAGAGTCCTTCTGCATAATGAAATACTCCTTTTTCTTTTAATTTTTTTGCCCAGGATGTTATACTCCTTTTTCTTTTAATTTTTTTGCCCAGGATGTTTTGTCGCCCAAGAGTCTTTGCCGCCTTGGACTCCATGCCGCCCACTCCTTCTTGACGCCTCTTGGGACTTTGACTATTCAAAGTATATCTCCATGCCTTCTTGCTGAATGGGCATCCCTTTAAGGGCCATTAGATGGCCATCTAATCTGATCCAAACCTTTGAATTATGGTGCCATATATTTATGCATCGCGACTCTTCGTAGAAAAACTACGTAGAATTAGTCCGAAGAGTCCTTCTATTTTAAGGCACCTCTTGGACTAAGTCTACGTAATTTTAAATGGCACAAAATTTAGATGGGTGTGAGATTTGATGATGGGGCATGAGATATTGATGTGGGAAGGGCATGAGAATTTTAGATGGCACCCCTACGTACATTATAAATAAGGGTGCACACCATAGAGTCTGAGAGAAGTGAACATTATCTTTCTTTCTTATAAGAGTTTCTTTTTATTAAATTTTCTTTCTTCCTTTCTCTTGTCTAGACCTTGTCATTATAAGGACAAGTAGTCATCTTAAGACTAAGAGATTAGGAAGAAAAATTAAGAAGACAAAGAAAAAGAAAGATAGATATAGAGAGGCAAGGAAGGTAACATAAAGGCTAAAGAAGGTCTTGCCCTTTTAATTAAAGTTCTTATTATTAGAACTCTAATTATATAAATCAGAGATGCTTGGTGTCTTGATCAAGTCTTTGTGCGGATCAACGATTGGAGGGTGAACACGTGGGCACCTGGTGGAACCCCTGACGGACTGCTACCGACGATCAAGAATAATTTAGGGTTTAGCGATAAGAGGTATGTTCTAATACTTTCTTTTATATTACAAATGCATGTTATATGATTTAATTGCTAATAAGGTGGTCCTTGGGTTTGGGTTTGGTTTATTTGATTTCATATTTTTGCTTTGAAATCCATGCTTCCACCCTGTACACCATTCCCATCAATCTCTATATCTTATCTTTCTTGATTTTTGGTGGTTTTTCTTGTGTTTAGTTTGATTTAGATGTCCTCCAAAACTCCCTAATCTATTAATTTTTGGAGTTTGTCTAGTCTGACCTTCTTAGACCTCGCTCCCATAGCTGAGGCCACACCTTGGAGTATGTCTCATCATCCTTTTGTACTGGAGACCATTCGCTGCGCTCTGACCCCGAACGACTTCTCCTTAATTAGGATTTAATACGGGATACCTCAGGAATTCGATCTTGAACTCCCTAGATCAAGCGACCGAGCTAGTTTTCCTCCGTTCAATCAATTTTGCTTGTATCTAGAAACTTTGCACGTCGGACTTCGACTTTCACTCCCGTCTTTCGTAGTTGTCCTCTTTCATTTTCTGAACATCTTTCTAGCTTTCATAGTACCAAACTTTTTTAGATTTATGATTGGATTCCTTTTCCTCTGCCATCTGGCTGAAGTTCATTCGACCATCTTCCTCTTTAGAAATTTTTGTACCTTCAAATGCCATCCTTCTTCAAAGGATTAGTGGTACTTCTCTCTCCAGTTTAGTAAGAAGGAGCTTCTAAAAGGTGCTCCTTCTATTCACAACTGAAAGAAAAGGTACTTCTTCATGCACTGTCTAACCTTGGCATTGGATCTCCCTTCCTGGGGCTTTCTTAGGAAATCGGTGCATCGAGCTCCTAGTTTAGATAGAGTTGATCTCGATTTTTTTAATAAACTCAAGGCATACTGAGCTCCTCTTCTTTCCGACCTTCTAAAAGAGCAGACTCTATTCAACCTAGGTTTGAGCCCTCTTGACCTTGCTGGTATACTTTTTACTTTTCGATCTATTATGAGATCGCAGATGTATTTTTGCTAATTGTAACTTTTTTCTTTATTGCAGAGATGGATGCTGAAGCTGTAGGAATGCTCACCAAGGGCCTCTATGCCCAGAAGAGGAAAGAAAAGGCCTTGAGCGAATGCTCAAAAGGAGCAAAAGTTGGTGCTCCGAGATCCATGGCTCCAACCATCCCTGCGACCTCCACCGAAGTCGCCCTAGACACCAAAGCTCCTCCCGTTACTAAGGTTGGCATTGCTAGTGCAGACTCCATGCCTCCCGCATCATCAAGCCTCCAAGCAGGAGAACTAGTCTTGGAGCCCCCCATCAAAAGAAAAAAGAGGGACGATGAGAAGAAGAAGAAGTCGGTTGTCATAAAGATAGTATGCAAGGCTCGTCTGGACGGGCCAAACAATGGCGGCAATGATCTGGAAGAAGATCCCTTCGAAAGCCCAGAGATAATCTGGGACTTAACCAACAAGTTTGCCATGCTCGAGATGTTGGACCCCATGGCCAACCTTGATTAGACATAGTTCATCTGGAGTTTCCTCGGAACCTTCTTGAAGGTGACTGCTTTATTATATTTTCTTTTTTATTTTCTCTCTTCTTTCTTCTATCTTAGCATCACTCATTTGTGGCAGTCGGGTCATCAAATACTCACCCATATAAAAAAGGATGCACTGCTAGGAGGCAAAAGCACTGAAGGCCAAGGAGGACCTTCAAGTCGAGATCGATCATCTCAAAGTGGAGAAGGCCGTCGAGGCCAAATGCCTCGAGTGAGGAAAAGCGGCAGAAGTTGGAAGTCTCCAGGATGCACTCCAAAAGGAAGAGTTCATCTCAACCAGACTAAAAGCTATGTTGGCCCTAGAGGAAGAGAGGAGAAAGGAAGCTAAGATCAAAGTCATCGATTTAGAAACCAAAATGGCAAAGTTGATCTCGAAGGCAATGGCCCGGGTTGTGGAAGAGTTCAAGGCCTCTTCTGAAATGAGGAACCTAAATGTCGCTTTTGGCCAGCAGGCATTCATCAAGGGTTTTGAACTCTGCAAAGATAGAGTGGCCCAAAAATTTCTCAAGTTTGATCTTGACTTTTTGGAAGAGGAGGACCCTGATGAAGAAGTGGGGCCATCCGATGCCGCGGCCGACCCTACTCCCACCGAGCCTACCTCCTATCTGCCTGAATCCACCACAAAGATGTTTGAACCTATCCAAAAACCAGAAGTGGCCAAGAGCATCCCGACTTCATCTACCGTTGCATCTCCCAAGGTTGAGAGCCTCGAGTAGCTGTATTTTATCTTTTTTCTCTTTTACTTTATCCTTTATTTAGAAACTTATGGTTAAATGAAACCATACTTTCTTTTGTTAATACCTCTATGTATTTTCTTTGTGCATCGAACACAGTTTCCTATTGGCATCAATCTGCTGCCTTAGGGATTTCCCTTAAAATCAACGATCAAAAATCTGAAAAAAGAAGCTCATCATTTGAAAAAGAAACTAAAGAAGACTAAGGATGAGTTTCAAAGATTCAGAAAGAATGCTTTAGAGAGGATGATTGAGGTCATCCACCTTCGAAAATTATACATAAAAGACTCTATTAGATATAATCTCAAGAAAAAAAACTTTGAGAAGGAGCTTGCAAGGTTTAGGAAGGATGCCAGCAATAAGTCTTGGGTGCTTGCCATGAAGATAAGCTCCCTTGAGGCTGAACTTAATGTTGAGAAGGAGAAGGTCAAATTATTGGAGGGGAGCTCGTCCTAATCTTCGGATAAGACACAGCATGACTACGATTGGTCGAAGAAGCTTTCAGAGCTTTAGAAACAACTCTAGGATGTCAAAGCTTGGCATAATGGTCAAAGAATTGACTGGGCAAAAAAGTTGACCAGGGTCGAATGTCAGCTCAAGTCAGTTGATGAGGAGGTGGCCTGCCTTCAAAAGCTGCTTGCCAGCAGCCAGTAGGCCGATACTTCAAGGGAGTCGGTGCAGCTTACTTTCTATCGAAAGTTCTTTAGCAATCTTTTCCTATCGTATGAGAGGAAGAAGGCCGAGCTTCAGCAATTGAAGGTTCAATTGACCTACAAGCGTCAAGCTGCCAAGGATCGAAAGTTCTTTGGCGATCTTTTTCTGTCATATAAGAGAAAGAAGGCTGATCTTCAGCAATTGAAGGTTCAATTGACCTACAAGCGTCAGGCTGCCAAGGACGCAGAGACCGAATCCGAGGTCCTGAGGAAGCAATGGCAAAAGCTTGAAGATAAATTCCGATGAGCTAACAGGATGTTCATAAAAGGCTTGCTAAAAAGGAAGGAGCTCGAAGAGGAGAAGCGTCAAGCTGCCAAGGATCGAAAGTTCTTTGGCGATCTTTTTCTGTCATATGAGAGAAAGAAGGCTGATCTTCAGCAATTGAAGGTTCAATTGACCTACAAGCGTCAGGTTGCCAAGGACGCAGAGACCGAATCCGAGGTCCTGAGGAAGCAATGGCAAAAGCTTGAAGATAAATTCCGACGAGCTAACAGGATGTTCATAAAAGGCTTGCTAAAAAGGAAGGAGCTCGAAGAGGAGATCTTCAGGCTGAAATAGGCTTTGATGATGGCTGGGACTAACAGTCCGAAGTCTGAGGAGTCCGATCCATCTTAGGACTTCGATCTTTTTTCTTCTTTTTTTTTTTTTTATGTAACCGATCTTGTAGACCTTTACTCTCATCTTTACCTTGTAATGATTTTTTATTTCTAATAACATGGTACCTTCTTTCATTATTTTTTGTCTTATGTAAGTTTAATGCATGTCGACGTCTTCACTTTCTTTACTTCATCTTCTATCAGTGCGGCCATTAGAGATATCGAATTGGAGTCCCTCCCCTGAATTAGGATGAGGTTATCTTTTTATTCTTGGCATAGCCATAGGAGAATATATACTAGAGCCATTGACAAGACCTCTCTCCATCTCTCATCTTAAATTAACAAGGCCTTCATCTTATTCATGTCAGGATGAGGTTCTCCTCCTATTCCTAACATGACTGTAGGGGCACATAAGGGCCGCTGCTAGTACCTCTCCCCTCCTCTCATCTTACATTAATGAGGCCTTCATCTTGTTTATGTTAGAACAAGGTTCTCCTCCTATTCCTAACATGACTGTAGGGGCACGTAAGGGCCGCTACTAGGGCCTCTCCCCTCCTCTCATCTTACATTAACGAGGCCTTCATCTTGCTCATATTAGGATGAGGTTCTCCTCCAGTTCCTAACATGGCTGTAGGGGTACATAAGGGCTGCTGCTAAGGCCTCTCCCCTCCTCTCGTCTTACATTAACGAGACCTTCGTCTTGCTCACGTTAGGATGAGGTTCTTCTCCTATTCCTAACATGACTGTAGGGATACGTAAGGGCTGCTGTTAGGAACTCTTTTCTCCTCTCATCTTACATTAATGAGGTCTTCGTCTTACTCATGTTAGGATGAGGTTCTTCTCCTATTCCTAACATGGCTATAGGGGCACGTAAGGGCCGCTGTTAGGGCCTCTCCCCTCCTATCGTCTTACATTAATGAGGCCTTCGTCTTGCTCATGTTAGGATGAGATTCTCCTCATGTTCCTAATATAGCTATATGAACACATAAGGACCGCTATTAAGGCCTCTCTTCTCCTTTTGTCTAACATTAATGAGGCCTTCATCTCGCTCATGTTAGGATGGGGTTCTCTTCTGTTCCTAATATGGCTACTTTTTACCCAACGATGAAGCTCGGGAGATTATTTTCTATCATTATCATTTTACAACAAGGACTAAGATGCTAAGATAAAGGAATTTTATTGCAATGAAGTTATTGATAATACATCCACCAATTTTTTGAGTTCCATGATCGGGGTAGGTCGGCTCTTCCAAGCTCTTTCAAGTAATACGTCCTAGACTAGATGACTTCCTTGACCTCATAAGATCCTTCCCAATTTTGGTTCTGAGGCTATGAGACAGCTGCTCATCGAAGCACCAAGTCCTCCACTCTGAATGCTTTGTCTCTGACTTTGGAGTTGTAATATCGGACTATCTTTCGTCTATAATCTGCCATCCAAACTTGAGCTTCTTTCTATTTTTTTTCAACAAGTCGAGGTTAGCACTGAGATCCTGTAAGTTACGTTGTTCATTAAATGCCACAACTCATGCCGACAAAAGTTTAAGCTCTAGTGGGATGACATCTTTTATTTCGAAGGCTAAGACGAATGGAGTCTCTTCAATTGGTAATCTTTGGATAGTTCGGTATGCCTAGAGTACATGATAGAGTTTATTTATCCAAATTTCTTTTGTCCTCTCAAGCCTTGCTTTGATTTCTTACAGCAGGATTCTGTTGGTTACCTCAGCCTCATCGTTTGCCTATGGATGAGATATCGATGTAAAATTATGAGAGATATTCAAGTCTTAACAGAACTTGATGAATTTTATTTCAGCAAACTATCATCCATTATCTATTATGAGAGTTTGAGGTAAGTCAGATCTGCAAACAATGGACTTTCAGATGAAGTTCTATACTTTTACCTTAGTGATTTTGACCAAAGGTTCAGCTTCAACCTACTTTATGAAGTAATTGATTGCCATCAGGAGGAACTTTCGCTGTCTAGATGCTACGAAAAAGGGTTCAAGTATGTTCATTCTCCATTGTGCAAATGGCCATGGGGTGCTCAGAGGGATAAGCTCAGAGGCCAGCTATCTTTGAATGTTCACATTTCGCTGACACCAGTCATAGTTCCTAACATACTTTATAGAATCATGGTACATTATCGACCAATAGTAGCTCTACCGAATTAGTTTATGAACAAGAATTGAGCTCCCAAATGACTCTCGCAGATTCCTTCATGTACTTCCCATAATGCAAAGTCGACTTCGGAAGGTCAGAAATATTTTAAGAGTGGCAAAGAATACGACCTTTTGTATAACTTATCTTCATAGAGGATATACTGAGAGGTCTAATTTCTTAATTTTTGAACTTCTTTTGGATCATAAGATAGAACTATTGGAAAATGTATCCCAAAGTCAATCATCAGCCTATTGACGATTGAGCTACGTTGTATCTATAATTGATTCATTAATAAATAAAATATATTTTTAGCATTTTTCATCATAAAGTATTCATCTTCTAATGAACTCCATTATTATGATGAAGTTCTTAGGACTATTTAGATTTAATAAAAGGAGAATTTATCAATTAGTTCTTAAATCTGTTCACGATCAAATGATAGACTGTTAATTAGGACGACATCGTCTATCGAGCATGGGTCATTGTATGCCATATGGGTTGGTTGTCCTCTAAACCAAGGAGTGCGAAGATACTGATATAGCATACAAGTGAGATGTATGGGTACATCATCATTGAATGTGACCAACTTCAGAGCATTCTGCTATCGAGAATGTCTCTGATGGGATATAGGTATAAGTGTCCCTTAGACCTGAGATTGCCTTAGTGACTTGCAAGCAACTCACTATGCTATTGGTATTGGACTAACTAAATTTTTAATTCAATAATGGAAAGGCTTCTAAGCACAGTCAAGTACTTACGAAGTCAGAGTGTGATCAAGATGAAATTGACCACTCCAAGAGTTGGAGAAGAATGTATCACTGTATTTCAATATAGCAAAAATCTTGGCCAGGATAATCCATCAGATGAATTTGATATTTTGAAATACAATATGGACAACCTAGATCAAAGTTGACAGTTAAACTCTGAGGTATCCTACAAGCATTTTGATCAAGGAAATTAATTATATGAAAACTATATCCGCATGGGTTCTAAGGATGTTGTTCTACACATTTGACTTATCCGACCATCGGATACCATTACTAGATGATTACTTTGATTGGTATAGAAAATTTATTTTTATGCTACTAACATTAGATTTGGACCTATGAGATCACACACATTAGAGCTCACAATCTGATCAGATGGTTGATCAATGATTAAGAATCATTCTAGGGCTAAACAATCAATATGATTGATGTTTAATCTAGTACAAGCATTGTAGGAGGATTAATTAGTAATTTGATTACTAATTGACTTAATTTGATTAAGCCAAAGGATTGAGATTAAGTCTAACTAAATATAATTTAATTAGATTTAGTTTGAGTTTGATTAGATCAAGTCTAATTGGCTTATTGGATAAGCCAAGTGCAAGAAAAAACTAGTCCTAGTTCAACTGGGACTTGGATCAACCCAATTTCCTAATTTGATTAAAAATTTAAATTAAAATTAAATCTAATTTAATTAAATATTTAATTGGGTTAGAACCTAATTTAATTTGGTTGACTTGATTTTGATTTAATTTTGTTTGAGAAACCATATTTGACCAAGTCATAGATGGAATCCTAGTGAGACTAGGATTCCACCTTGCACCACCTTAGCCCTCCATGCCCCCCATCCCTATTTTTTAGAAAATTTTCATGGAAATTCTCTATTTCCTAATCTTCATGCATGCCTCCTCTCTCCCTCTCTTACTCATATGGTAATTTGGTGGTTGACCAAGTCAAAAGGAGAAGTTTGTTTTTGATTTAGGATTCTATGAGAAAGAATCCTTATAAACCAAAACACCTCCTTCCATTTGTGCCGCTCTTTTTCTATTTTTTTCTCCCTTATTCCATGTGAGAAAGAAAAAATTTTGTGCATGTATTCTTGCTGGATTCACCAAAAAAATCAGAGGAAGGGCATCCAAGAGTTGGGCGCCCCAACCTCTTGCCAAAGCTAGTCCTTCCTTGTCTAGTTTTTAACCTAGACAAGGACTCTTTTTTTTCTATAAATTTAGGATGAATTTTGACCTGATTATTTTATGAAATATAGAGCATTAAGAGAGATCTGAGGTGTACAAAAATTAGGGAGAGAGAACCTCTGGACATGGGGATTCTATAGACACCAATCTAGGTATCTAGGTGAGAAAAAAGAGAAGAAGAAGAGGGTCTTCTTCTAGGACTGTTTTGATTTTCTCTTCTCCTCCTTCTTTTGAGATTTCTTTAAGAGAGTCTTAGATCTAAAATTTTTCTTCTTTCTTATGATATTTTGAAGAGTCTAAGTCTCAAAGAAGAAAGCATCAAATCGACCATCGAAGAGAGATCAGCACAGTAATAGCATGATGTGCTGATTTCCTGCATCAGGATCTCAGATCATGTTTGTGGACTCGTGTGGATGACTCCTAGAGGTCGGATGCATATACAGATCATGACTTCATCCTCAAGTCTGGATTAATAAGTTAGAATATCTAACTTGCTCAAGTATCAGATCTAATCTATTATTTTATTGATACATTAGATGTAGTATTGTAGCATGTTGATGAGATCAACATGTTAATCTTTTCTTTGTATTTTAATTTTTAATTTAATATCATATCTTGATCATATAATAAATTTTAAATCTAAAATATTTTTATATTTATTTAAATAAATATTTAATTTATTTAAATTTTTTACTATATGATCTTGAAAAAATTTCAAGATCTACCCGTAAAATCCTAGATCTGGTTCCATCAATTATTATCAGAGCCTAGGTTCTTATTATATGATTTTCTTGAGCATGTTTAGATTATTTATTAGATTAGAACTAATTTATAATCTAATTATTAAATCTAAAATTAAAAATTTAGATCTCATGAACTGCTACAAGGTTGTCCTACTGTAAGGTTTATCCCTTATAGTAAAAAGGTTATCCTAGTTCGTGATGATCTATTCCTGATCATAAATTTATTAGATTTGATCTAATTTTATTTATAATTTAATAAATTTAAAATAATAGATTTGAAAATAAAATTTTAGATTGTACAGACTGCTATAAGATTGTCCCGCTATAAGATTTATCCCTTACAGTGAAAAGATTATTCTAGTACATGCTGATCTAAAATATTGATCATAAAATTTTAGATTAGATCTAAAAAATTTTATGATCTAATTAAAAATATTTTAATCTAATTTTAATCATTATAAATATATAAGGGTTTGATCTAAGTTGATTTATGATTGATTGGTGTTGAAACTGTTTCAATTACATGAATCTATTTAGATTAGATCTAAAGTAGATTCATGTTTATGTTACTTGCATTTTGATTATGAATCAAACATGCAACTTGATTGATAGAACCATATTATAAAAATATTTTATAAATATAAAAATTATTTTTAAAAAATTGAACCCCAACCCTCAGTCCAAAACTTAATTAAGAATTAAGAAGTTGTTTGTTTAGGATCTAGGATTGTAAATTGAAAGTCCTAAGATATGAATCATAACACATTGACTTAAATGGGTTAGTAGAAATTAGGTCCATTAATTGGGTTAGACCTAATATTAGATTAAAAAATAGACTTAATTAGAGAATTAACTAAATCTAATCAATTATTGTCTTAGATTAGGTCAAGGATTCTCTAGATCAATTACAATAGTTATAGTTGGTCAAGTCTATGTCTTTAACGAGATCCAAGATGGATTAGATTCTTGGCTACGAGATCCAACATGAATTGTTAGATTGATCTAATTGAAACTAATTAAACCAGTTGGTGTCTAAGGTAAACTAGATCAGTGGTCTTTAATTGGTAGCCCACTTACCTAGCCATTTCTGATGGTGTCTAAGGCAAGCTTTGGTAGACCCTCCCACTGATCGAACTTAGTTAGCCTCTTGATGAAATTATGTTTTGATCAGATCACTTGACTATTCGAGCTGACTCATGTCAGCTAGATAAATCAGTATGACTGATTTAGGTGCTCCTTGACCAGCCTATTAATGATCTCCCTTAAGCTGATTTGGTGAAGTCAGTGGGAGAATCATGACAAGCTGATTCATCTGACCTTTCCTCTTCTTTAAAAATTAAATCTTCTAAAATTATTAGATTTCTAAAATAAATTAGTTATGGTGATAACTAGATAATAGTCTCCCATTAAGTGGATGATAATGGGTCCATCAGTTGGATAATTATTAGAGGCCTAAAGGCCTGGTGTTTATCAGCTGATGAAATTATCATTCATTATATGATTTCTTGCCTACATCTTTCTAAATTATGGTTAGATTAGCCAACCAAAGTTAGTTCTAATCATTCATTGATTAGATGGGCCAAGTATGGTCATGTTAATGGTTGGACCTAACTGAACCTTTTCAGTGAAGGCCAAAGCCTACTGATTATGGATTGGAGCAAAATTTAATTACTAAAAATTATTTAAAAAATAATTAGTTATGAACCTATCCTTAGATGCACATGGGTTGGCCAATTAAAATTGGGCTCGTATGCAGTCTATGTAGATTCTAGTACCCACTAAGAAATTAGGATAATTTTTTGAATTGGAGGTAGAGGCTACCAATTTGAATAAAATAGTGAAAGAACCTTTTGATTAAAATTCAAATATTTAGATTTAATGAATCAATTACTAATTAGATTATAATTCTTTTTGTGCAGATATGGCTACTTTTCTATCGCTTCGATCATTGTTGGACAATGATAAGTTGGTGGGATCCAACTTTGGTAGCTGGTATCAAAAGTTGAAGATAGTTCTGAAGCATGAACGGATCCTATATGTGCTAACGGATCCTACACCTAAGGAGCCAACTGCCAATGCACGTGGTACAGTCAGAGATACTTACCAAAAGTGGCTTAATGATCAGACCACGGTGCACTACATCATGCTGGTTGCCATGAGCGATGAGTTCAGTCGCAAATTTGAGATAGCTCAGTCAAAGGATATGCTTCAAGTGTTGGAGGATTCTTTTTGCACACTCGATGACATGGAGAACCACAAGACTAGTTGTGCCATCTTCAATACCAAAATGCAGAATGGTGCCTCTATCACTGATCATGTATTATACATAATCAAGCTAATAGAGCGATTGAGCAAGCTTGATTTTCTCTTGCATAAATAGCTTAGGAAGGATGCAATACTGAACTCATTGCTTAAGTCCTTTTTCCCATTCTTTACTCATTTCAGAATGACAAAGTCTGAAGTAAACTACCATGGGTTACTAGGGTTACTTCAAAACTTTGAGAAGGATTACTAACTCCATAAGGAGTCGGTGAACTTAGTAGGAGGTTCGTCTTCTGATTCTTGACCCTTTAGGAAAGGAAAGAAGAATAAGAAGAAGAAAGCTAAGAAGGTGCAAGTTCAGGTTGGGACATCTATGCAGGGCCAGACCAAAAAGATCAAGCTCAATAAGAGTCAAGCTGAATGCTTCTTTTGCAAGAAGTGGGGGCATTGAAAAAGAAACTGCCCTCAGTACATTGCCTCTCTGGATCTAAATAGGTAGAGAAAGAAGCAAGCTATTGCTGGACAAGATATTTATATGATAACTCCTTGCAATTCTCTATTTGTGATATTACTAACTGGGTATTGGATACCAGTAGCTCTTACCATATTTGTAATTCATTATAAGGATTGCAGGTCAGTAGGAGATTCGAGTAAGATGAAAGATTCCTAAATGTTGGAGATGGAAGATCATTTTTAGCTCTAGCTTTAGAAATTCTAAAACTTGTATTTGAGTCCCATATCATTATTCTTAGTTATTATCATTTCTGTCCCAATTTTTTTTTTAAATATCATTTTTGTAGGCCTTTTGGCCAAAAATGATTATGAAATTTTAATAAAGAAACAAGTTTGTAATATCATTATGAATGGTGTTACTATTTTTTGTGGACATTTGAATAATGGTGTGTATACATTATCACAATCTATTAACGTAATCTATTCCACTGGCAACCATTCTAGATTAGATAGTGTGTTAGATTTCTATTTATGACACTGTAGGCTAGGTCGTATAAATAAAAATAAGATAAATAGGTTGACTCAAGAGAGAATCCTTGAAGTTGGTGATTGTGAATCACTTCTAACCTATGAGTTCTATTTTCTTGGTAAAATGACCAAGTCACCTTTAAGTGAAAAATGTGAGAGAGCCACTGAGCTCTTAGGTCTAGTACACACTGATGTATGTGGACCAATGAGCACAAGTGCTAGAGGTGGATATGTCTACTTCATCACTTTCATAGATGATCTATCTAGATATGGATATGTCTATCTGATGAAACATAAGTCGAATTCTTTTGAAATATTTAAATAATTTTGAAGTGAAGTAGAAAAATAAACTAGAAAGAGTATTAAAACTCTTCGATCCGATCAAGGAGGAAAATACCTTTCTGATGAGTTTCTCATATATCTAGAAGAGAATGAGATTCACTTTCAATAGACTCCTCTAGAAATACCACAGCATAATGGTATGTCTGAAAGAAAGAATTGGACTCTATTAGATATGGTCCGATCCATGATGGATTTTACCAACTTTCTGATATTCTTCTAGGGATATGCACTCGAATCGACTTGTTATCTATTAAATAAGGTTCCAAGTAAGTCTGTAGTTAAGACTCCATATGAGATATGAACAGGACGTAAGCCAGCACTTTCACACCTTAAGATTTGGAGTTGTCCAGCTTATGTCAAATGGTTAATTATAGATAAACTTGGACCTAAGTCTGACAAGTGCATATTTATAAGGTACCCAAAAGAGACCAAAGGATACTATTTCTACCATGCTAATGAACAAAAAATGTTCATCAACCTTAAGTCAATCTTTTTGAAAAAAGAGTTTCTTGGTGAAGAAACTGTTGCCTCTAAGATTGAACTTGATGAAGTTCAACAGGTAGAAAAAGCGACATCTATAGTTGAACCTGAGTCAGATTTGATTAGATCAAATCTAGAGCCCAATGTACCTGCACCATTAAGATGATCTGATAGAGTACCGCATCATCTAAACAGATACTATGATTTCTTGATCCAAGATGGTGATCCCATCGAACTCGATGAGAACGATGAGGATCCAATCACCTATATGGATGCTATGCAGAGAACTGATTTCGAGAAATAGCTTGAGGTCATGAAATCCAAAATGGAGTTCATGAAGGTCAATGATGTGTGGACATTGGTTAACCCATCCAAACGGGTTAAACCCATTGGGTGTAAATGGATCTTCAAAAGAAAAAGAGGCATAGACGAAAAGATGGAGATCTATAAAGCTCGTCTGGTTGCCAAGGGATATCGTCAATGTTATGGTATTGACTATGATGAGATGTTTTCTCCTATGGTAATGCTTAAATCCATTCAGCTTATGCTTGCGATTGCTGCCCATTTAGACTATAAGATCTGGTAGATGGATATGAAGACAGCTTACCTGAATGGAGAGTTGACTGAAGAGGTGTATATGATACAACCTAAGAGGTTCACATCCATGGATGAGTCCAAAGTGTGTAGGCTTTAGAGATCCATTTATGGACTGAAGCAGGCATCTTAGAGTTGGAACATGCATTTTGATAAAATGATTAAAACGTATGGCTTCGTTAAGAATGGAGAAGAATACTGCATTTATAAATTGGCAAATGGTCCAATAGTAGTATTTCTTATCTTGTATGTGGATGACATTCTCTTAATCGGGAATGACATCTCCATACTGTAGAGAATAAAAGTCTGGTTGTCATCATAATTCTCCATAAAGAACTTGGGTGAAGCATCCAACATCCTAGGGATGAAGATCTATAGGGATAGATCTAAAAGAATGTTTGGATTATCCCAATCTACGTACATAGATACTATGCTGAAAAGGTTCAGCATGGAGAATTTTGAAAAGGACTATCTTTCAATAGGTTATGAAATTTCTCTTTCTAAGAAGGATTGTCCGATAACTCCTGAAGAGAGAGCGTATGAGTAGAGTTCCATATACTTCGATAGTCGGATCTATCATGTACACCATTATATGTATGAGACCAGATGTGGCATACTCACTAGGAGTAGTGGGTAGATACCAACCTGACCCTAGAGAAAATCACTGAAAAATGGTTAAAGCCATACTTAAATATTTGAAAAATACTAAGGATCAATGATTGATACATGACGAGTTAGATCTGAAACTTATGGGGTTTACAAACTCTAGCTTTTAATTTGATCATGATGACAGTAGAAGCGTGTCGAAATATATCTTTACTCTAAATGGTGGAGCTATCTACTGGAAGAGTTCTAAGCAGTATACTGTGGCAGATTGTATTTGCGAAGCAGAGTACATTGCAGCATCAGATGCCACAAAGGAAGTTGTGTGATTGAGAAAGTTTATCACCAAGCTTGGAGTAGCACCCTCTTGATAGTCCGATCCTTCTCTACTACGACAACACTAGTGCCATTGCTCAGGCAAAAGAACCAAATGCACACCAGCGAACAAAGCACATTCTACACTGCTTCCACCTAATTTGGAAGATCGTGGATAGAGGTAACATCGACCTTCAGAAGATCGATGGAAAGGAGAATCTGACCGACCCCTTCACTAAAGTCCTGATGATAAAGAAGTTCGATAACCACAAGTCGAAGATGGGTATTAGATACTATGCCGAGTGACTTTTGGATAAGTGAAAGTTGTTAAAAAATATATCCCAAAGTCAATCGTCAGCCTATTGACGGTTGAGCTACATTATATCTGTAATTGATTCATTAATAAATAAAATATATTTTTAACATTTTTTATCATAAAGTATTCATCTTCTAATGAACTCAATTATTATGATGAAGTTCTTAGGACTATTTAGCTTCGATAAAGAGAGGATTTATTGATTAGTCCTTAAATCTATTCACGATCAAATGATAGGCTGTTAATTGGGACAACAACATCTATCGAGCATAGGTCACTGTATGCCATATGGATTGGTTGTCCTCTTAACCAAGAAGTATTAAGATACTGGTATGGCATACAGGTGAGATGTATGGGTACATCGTCAGTGAACATAACCAACTCCAGAGCATTCTACTATCAAGAATGTCTCTGATGGGATATAGGTATAGGTATCCCTTAGACCTAAGATCGTCTTAGTGACTTGCAAGCAACTCACTATGCTTTGGTACCGGACTGACTGAATTTCTAATTTAGTAATGGAAGGCTTTTATGCAAAGTCAGAGTATGATTAAGATGGAATTGACCACTCCAAGGGTTGGAGAAGAATGTATGACTGTATTTCAATATAGCAAAATCTTGGTCAGGATAATCCATTAGATGGATTTGATATTTTAAAATACAATGAGGATAACTTGATCTGAGTTGGCAGTTGAACTCTGAGGTGTCCTATGAGCATTTTGGTCAAGGGGATGAATTATATGAAAACTATATCCGTATGGGTTCTAAGGATGTTATTCTACACATTAGATCTATTCGACTGTCGGATACCATTGCTAGATGGTTACTTCGATTGGTATAAAAATTTATTTCTATGCTATCAACTTAGGTTTGGACCGATGATGTCACACAAATTAGAGCTCATGATTTGATTGGATGGTTGATCAACGATTGAGAATCATTCTAGAGTTAAACAATCAATACGATTGATATTTAACCTAGTGCAAGAATTATAGAAGGATCGATTAGCAATTTGATTGCTAATTGACTTAATTTGATTAAGCCAAAGGATTGATATTAAATCTAATTAAATATAATTTAATTAGATTTAGTTTGGACTTGATTGGATCAAGTCTAATTGGCTTATTGGATAAGCCAAGTGCAAGAAAAAACTAGTCCTAGTTCAACTAGTACTTGGGTCAACCCAATTTTCTAATTTGATTAGAAAATTAAATTAAAATTAAATCTAAGTTAATCTAATTTAATTAAATTATTAATTGGGTTAAAATTTAATTTCATTTGGTTGACTTTATTTTGATTTAATTTTGTTTGAGAAACCATGTTTGACCAAGTCATAGATGGAATCCTAGTGAGACTAGGATTCCACCTTGCGCCACCTTAGTCCTCCATGCCCCCCATGCCTATTTTTTAGAAATTTTTCATGGAAATTCTCTATCCCTTGATCTTCATGCATGCCTCCTCTCTTCCTCTCTTTCTCATATGGTAATTTGGTGGTTGACCAAGTCAAAAAGAGAAGTTTGTTTTTGATCTAGGATTCTATGAGAAAGAATCCTTATAAACTAAAACACCTCCTTCTACGTGTGCCGCTCCTTTTCTATTTTTTCTTCCTTATTCCATGGGAGAAAGAAGAAATTTTGTGCATGTATTCTTGCTGGATTCACCAAAAAAATCAGAGGAGGGGCATCCAAGAGTTAGGCACCCCAACCTCTTGCCAAAGCTAGTCCTTCCTTGTCTAGTTTTTAATCTAGACAAGGACTCTTCTTTTTCTATAAATTTAGGATGAATTTTGGCCTAATTTTTTTATAAAATATAGATCATTAAGAGATCTCTGAGGTGTGCAAAAATTAGGGAGAGAGAACCTCTGGACATGGGGATTCCATAGATACCAAACTAGGTGTCTAGGTGAGAGAAAAGAGAAGAAGAAGAGGGTCTTCTTCTAGGACTATTTTGATTTTCTCTTCTCCTCCTTCTTTTGGGATTTCTTTAAGAGAGTCTCAAATCTGAAATATCTCTTCTTTCTTCAAATATTTTGGAGAGTTTAAGTCTTGAAGAAGAAAGCATCGAATCGACCATCGAAGAGAGATCAGCACAGTACTAGCATGCAGTGCTGATTTCCTGCATCAGGATCTTAGATCATGTTCATGGGCTTGTATGGACGTCTCCTAGAGGTCGGATGCATGTGCAGCTCATGACTTCATCCTCAAGCCCAGATGAACAAGTTAGAATATCTAACTTGCTCAGGTATCAGATCTAATATGTTATTCTATAGCTACATTAGATGTAGTATTGTAGCATGTTGATGAGATCAACATGTTAGTCTTTTCTTTATGTTTTTTATTTCTGATTTTATATCATACCTTGATCATATAATAAATCCTAGATCTAGAATATTTTCATATTTATTTAAATAAATATTTAATTTATTTAAGTCTTTCGCTGCATGATCTTGAAAAAGTTTCAAGATTTACCCATGAAATCCTAGATCTGGTTCCATCAAGAACTCCATCCTTGAGGTAAGTGAGTAGTGGATCAATCCAGCTCAACTCATGCTCAACTTACAACATAGACTATGGTTCTTCTAAATTTGGATATTTTAGAACTTCAAAGAAGTCTTCCTTGGGCAGTTCGGTTGGGGCTAGTGTAGCGAATTTAGAGAGAAGGTCGGCCCTAGTATTTTCTACTCTCAAAATCTATCGAATGCTAAAACTACTGAAGGTTGGTGTCAAGTTCTTCACTTTCTTAAGATATTTTATCATGCTTTCCTTCCGAGATTCATAATTACCACTAATTTGTTCGATCACTAGTTGAGAATCACTATAAGCTTGGAGCTGGTCTGTTTCTAATTCTTTGGCTATCCTTAATCCTACTATCAAAGCTTCATATTCGGTCCCATTGTTTGTTACAGAAAATTTGAAGCATAGTGCATATTCAGCAATGACTCCCTTTAGGTTTATCAGGATCAATCTAGCACCTATGCTCGAAATATTGGATGAGCCATCCACATATAGGGCTCAAAAGCCTTAAGGAAGATCGGCACTTTCTTCACTAAAGCTCGGCTGTAACCATGGAATGCCAACCTCATTCTATTCAAGTTCAGCCTCATCTGGGATAGTGCATTTCACTACAAAATCTATCAATATTTGAGCTTTTATTGACAGTCGAGGTTGATAGTTGATGTCAAATTCTGCAAGTTTGATTATCCATTTTATGATTCTTCTGGAGGTATCTGTTCGATGAAGAACTGCCTTGATTGGCCGATCGGTGAGGAAAGTTATGGTGTGCCTCTAAAAATAAGGTTGAAGTCTCCAAACTACAATCAGTAGGGAATAAGTTAGCTTTTCTAACTTAGTATACCTGATCTCAGTGTTCCTCAAGACTTGGCTTATGTAGTAGATCGGCCGCTATACTTTTACCTCTTCCTTGACTAGGACTGCTGCAAGGGTCGTTGGAAAGACTGTTAGATACAAAAACAATCCTTCTCTAGGTTTGGGCTTGGCCAATAGGGGAGGTGAGCTGAGGTAGCTCATGAGTTCTTCAAATGCTTGTTGACATTCAGCATTCCAGTAGAAGTTTTTTGGCTATTTAAGAACTTAGAAGAAAGGCATGCATCGCTCGGCTGATCTTGAGATAAAATGGTTCAGGACTGCCACCTTTTTCATTAGGTGCTGAACTTTCTTTATTGATTTTAGGACAGCCATATCTCGAATAGCCCGAATCTTCTTTGGATTTGCTTCAATCCCATGCCTCGATACCATGAATCCAAAAAAAATTTTCGAAGTCACACCAAAAGCATACTTGGTCGAGTTCAACTTCATCTTGTATCTCCAAAGGGCACTGAAGGTCTTCTCAAGGTCAGCTATGTGATTTGCTAAAGCTCAGCTCTTGACAAGCATGTCATCTACATATACCTCCATGTTGTGATTGATCTGCTTCATGAAGATCTTATTGATCAAGCACTGGTATGTTGCTCTTGCATTTTTTAGCCCAAAAGATATAACCCTGTAACAATAAAGACCATGATCAGTTATAAAAGTAGTTCTATTCTTATCCTCTAGCGCCATCCAGATTTGATTATAGCTGGAGAAGACATCCATGAAAGTAAGGAGCTCATGGCCCAAGGTGGCGTCCACCAGTCGATCAATTTTGGGAAGGAGATAACTATCTTTTAGACAGATCTTGTTCAACTTTTTGAAGTCTATGCACATCCTCCATTTATCATTTGCCTTCTTGACAAGGACCATATTAAAAATCTAGTTTGGATAGGAGACTTCTCTAATAAATGTAGCCTTGAGGAGTTTATCTTCTTCTTCTATAATTATCTTCTATCTCTCTGGGGCATGGCTACGAATCTTTTTTTTTACTAACCGATGTTTAGGATCAATGGCCAAACGATGTTCCATAACTTCGGCATCAATTTTTGGCATGTTAGTGAGGACCCAAGTAAAAATATCTATATTTCTTCATAAGAATTTGACGAGTTGCTCTTGCACCTCTTCTCTTAGATTGGAATCGAACTGCACTGTGTGATCCTTATTTTTATCATTCAACGAGACTGAGATAAGATCTTCCATAGGTTCTCCCTGTTCTTCTATAAGATCATCCTGGACATTCAACCCATCAATTAGATAAGGGTCAGACTGCTCACCCTTTTGCAAGGCAATTAAATAACAATGTCTTGCCAAAACTTGGTCTCCTCTAACCTTCCAATCCTATAGCTTATTAAAAACTTCAATTTTAGATAGTAGATCAACACTATTGCTCGAAGCGTATTTAGACCAGATCAGCCAAGAATTGCATTATAAGCAGATGGAGCTTTTACCATCAGGAAGCCCACTTACTCCTTGGATTGCTTTAGATATCGCCCTATAGCTATAGTTAAAGTTATCACACCTTTGACTGGCACTACATCATCAGTAAAGCCAACCAATGGAGAGCTCATTGGTCCAAGTCGATTATTAGGTATGGATATTTTGGAGAAAGCATCATAAAATAAAACATCGGTTGAACTTTCATTATCCACAAGAACGTGACATACATCATAGTTTGTGATATGTCAAGTTATTACAACTACATCGCTATGTGGGAACTAAACTCCTTGTGCATCTTCTTTGGTGAAGGCGATGGATTCCTCAGTTCTCCATCTTTTGGCCGACCATTCAGATCCGCTGGCCTCCTCTCATTGAACTCCTCTAGAGATGATATGGATAATGTTGAGAGGTGGCCAATCTCTTTGTTGCTTCTTCCTTGTCTGTGGATGACTGATGGGGAAGTTCGAAAGAAGTCTGATTGATGGAGAAGTCCAGAAGGAGTCCTACTAAAGGAGAAGCTCGGAAGGAGTCCTGCTGAAGGAGAAGCCCGGTGGGAGTCCGATCATTTTGGGGATCGTTGAAGCCATGGTTGGAGCTCTTCTGTGATTATAGATACTTTTTTGTCGATCATCAAACTGAGCCTCAGCAGGAGTGGAGTTTATCCCTAATAAGGGTTAATTAGGCCTAGTACTTGATAATATGTGTACTTCAACATCATGCTATTAGACTGAATTTATTACTTATTCGATCCTCCAGCAAATTATTGTTAGAATCTCTGACTATGAGCTCAGAAGTGGCACTCCCAAATCTTAAAAATATGAGAAGATAGATCATAGAAAGACGAGATTGAGTCGAAAGAAGAATCAATCTCAATAGTAAAGTTCAAAAACTAGATCGGCTCACTCTGAGATTGAGCCGACTCAGTTGAAAATTGGATCGGCTCAGTCCAGAACTAGGTCGGCTAGATCTCAAAAAAAAATTCAGATAAAAAGCAGTATTTTTGGGTTATTGGTATAGTACACAACTGGGTTAGCTCAGTCTGGGACTGAGCCGATTCAGTCGTAGGTTAGTCGGCTCAATCTGAAATCGGGTCGACTTAGTCTGAAACTGGATCGACTCAATTTTTGTGGATTATTATTTTATGTACGTGGGTTGTTTGGGTTTGAAAAGTTTTTTTATGAGCTTGGGCTTGATTTTTTGTAAAGTATATATACTGAAAATATGTCAAGATTGTAAGTGTGCTGAAATGTGTTGAATAAAAGCTCTTTTCTTCCAAAACTCTCATCTTCTCTTCTTCTCTATTCTTTGATTTATTTGATCATGCTTCCGTAGAGATCTCTAAGAAATACTTTCTTATTACTTGGCTAATCACCGATGGCCATGTCGATCCATATAGGAAGAGCGTATATTTTCAACATTTGGTATCAGAGCGGTGTTGCATGGAAGGAAGGAAGACACCTAGAATTTACTACATCTAGGATCTATTGCACCAAGTTTTATCCTAAAATTTCTAGTTTGCTTCATGGTTATCTCTAGATTGAGGTGGAGATTGTTTACATGAAGAAACGATGATACAGAAGTTTGGAAAGAGGATCTAGGGCTAGTTAGATCTTCTATAAAGAATAGTTTTACTGGTGTGTGATCATGAAGGATATTAGAAATCTGTTCTTGACTTATTTGAAGTCATGGAATCAAGTGGATTTAAGTAGATTTTAAGAAGTTCGATGGCAAGAAAAACTTTACTCTATGGCAGTAAAGAGTAAAGGACTTGTTGGTTTAGTAGAGGATCTACAAAGACTTGACAAAAGAAAGGTTAAAAAAGATCAGTGCTGAGGATTGGAAAGAGTTGGAAGAAATTGCTTTTAGCATAATTCGGATGTGCTTAGCCGATCAGATTTTGCCTAAGATTTACATAAAGACTACAGCAAAGAAGCTCTAGGAGAGACTGGAGAACACATACATGGAGAAGAATATGATGAACAAGCTATGGTTGAAGAAATAACTGTATAGTCTGAGGATGTTCGAAGGCGGAGATCTTGTTGCATATATCCAAAGGTTCAATTAGGTGTGTTCTGAGGTGATGAGTTTGGATGTGAAGATCGATGAGGAGGATCAAGCATTGCTGCTATTATGTTCTCTCCCAGGTTCGTATGATGGTCTCATAACAACTTTAATTTATGGAAAGAAGATCCTAAACTATGAAGAGATTATTGGTGTGCTCAGATCAAATAAGCAAAAAGAGAAGATCTGCTAGGAAGACCCTAATTCTGAGATCTTGGCTGTGAACGAAAGATAGAGAAAATCAAAGAAGAAGATAAGAGGGAAATCCAAAGGCGGGTCAAAGTCTCGCGATTAAAGAAAGATGATATTGAAATGTTATAAATGTCATCAGTCTGAACACCTGAGGAGAGATTGTCTCCTTTTAAGATCAAAAAAAAAAAAGACCAGCAAGAAAGATGATACAGCTTCTATGAGTAGTGGAGAAGATCTGCTAGTTGTATCAGATGGATCCACAGAGTGCGATACTATGTGGATATTAGATTCAGCATGCTTGCATCACTATACTTCTTATCGAAAGTGGTTTGCTACCTACCAAAAAGTCGATGATGAAAGTGTCAGTCTTGGAGATGATCATCCATGCAAAATAGCTGGAATTGGCTCTATCAGGATGAGGATGTATGATGGAATCATTCATACATACCAAATATCAGGCATATATCGAAGTTGAAAAAAAATTTAATTTTTTTGGGCTACTTCAAGAAGCAGGATTATGCTTTTAGTAGCCAGGCTGGGAGTAGATGTCTGAAAATTTCTAAGGAAGCTTTGATGGTGATGAGAGGTAGAAAATTGAGTAACAATCTTTACAGAATGAAAGGCTCAGTGATAAATGATAGTGCAGAGATGCTAGCAGCGGCACAGGAGAAGCAGATTTTATATCGACTGTGGTACTATCGGATGGATCATATGAGTAATCGTAGGCTTATAAAACTAAGTAGAAGAGGTATGATCCCAGCCCTGAAGAAGGAGGACATAGATCTTTATGAGTCGTGTAGCTTTAGCAAACAGCATAGGATGAGGTTTGCCAGAAGTACCAAGCACAGCGAGGGAGTGCTGGATTTAGTGCACTCGGATGTGTGGGGACCAGCTCCTATATCAGCTAGAGGTGGGACAAAATATTTTATCACTTTCATTGATGATTTCTCAAGGAAGGTATGGATTTATCTGATCTGAGAAAAATCAAAGGTGTTTGCCCATTTCAGAGCCTGGATAACTGAAGTAAAGAAGGAGTCAGGAAGATAGGTAAAGTATCTGAGGTCGGACAATGGAGGAGAGTATATTAGCCTGAAGTTCAGAAGGTACTGTGAGAAAAATAGCATCAAATATCATTACACGGTGAGGATGACTCTCCAGCAGAATGGTGTCACAGAAAGGATGAACCAAATACTAATCAAGAAGGCATGAAGTTTGAGGCTACAGACATCACTCCCAAAGTTCTTTTGGGGTGATGCTCTAACTTTTTCTTATTTTCTTATGAATAAGTTCCCTCATTATAAGCTAAATGGAGGCATTCCAGAGGAGGTCTGGAGTGAAAAGAAGATGGAGCTTGGCCATCTGAAAGTCTTCAGTTGCATAGCTTATGCATATATGGAGGCAACTGAGAGGAGCATATTGGACCCGAAATCTCAAAAGATGATATTCATAGGATATCCACAAGGAGTCAAAGGCTACCTGCTATGGGACTCTCAGACATAGAAGTCAGTGATTAGCAAGGATGTTATCTTTGATGAGAAAAGCATCTTGAGAAGGTCTGAGATAGATGGAACTAAGAAAATAAAGATGAACAACGGTGGCCAGTTAGAGAATGATGGCATGCAGGTTACATCTACTTACAGGAGTGTTCCTATTGAGATGAAGCTGGGCAGAAAAGTATTATCTTAGATTGAAAATCAGTATGGAGGGTCGGTAGTTTAGATAGATGTGTAGAAATAGCCACAGACATCAGGCAGAGATGTGCCAGTGGGAGTGGCTTTGCACAAGCCCCAACGTACTATTAGAAGATCGATCAGATATGGCATTGATGAGGTTATCTTCCATGCACTCATCACTGTTAATGAAGATCCAGAGAATTATGCAGAGGCCATGGAGAGTGAGGATCATGATTCATGGATGCAGGCCATGATGGAGGAGATGGAATTATTTGAGAAGAATCATACATGGTAGCTGGTGGATCTTCTAGAGGGTGCTCGATCTATTGGCTCAAAGTGGGTGTTCACAAAGAAAGAAGCACCTTCAGAATAAGGTGAAGTCAGATTCAAAGTAAGGTTGGTAGCAAAGGGATACTCACAAAGGGAAGGGATTGACTATACAAAAATTTTCTCTCCTGTGGTGCATCATACATCTACTCGAGTTTTGCTATCACTGGTGGCACAGCATAACATGAAATTGAAACAGATAGACATGAAGATGGCCTTTCTTCATAGGACTTTGGAGGAAAGAATCTACATGAAGTAGCTAGATGGTTTCATAAAGATGGGATAGGAAGAAAAGATGTGTTTACTCAGAAAGTCTTTGTATGGCTTGAAATAATCCCCTCGTCAGTGGTATCGAAGTTTGATAGCTTTGTCTTAAGCTTAGATTTTAGTAGATGTGAACATGATTATTGTGTCTACATCAAGGATGTAGATGAGGAGGATGCCCTGTACCTATTATTATATGTAGATGATATGCTCATAACCAGTAAAAGCATGGATGCTGTGAAATGGTTGAAAAGGATATTATTATCTAAATTTGAGATGAATGATTTGGATCTAGCTGAGAAAATCCTTGGAATGGAGATTTGTAGAGATAAGTGCAAAAGAGTGCTCCATTTGTCATAAGAAAAGTATGTCTAGAAGATTCTGAAGAGGTTTGGATGGAGAAGGCCAAACCTACAGAGACATCATTGTCGAGCCATATGTCTCTCTCTAAGTTATAGTGCCCTCAGTTAGAAGAGGAGAGAGAGTATATGGAACAATCTCTTACGCAAATACTGTAAGTAGTGTGATGTACACTATGATGTGCTGTAGATCAGATATAGCACATGCTGTGAGCATGGTTAGTAGATACATGGTTAACCCTGGAAAGAAATACTGGAAAGCATTGAAATGGAATTGAGATATCTGCATGGAATAAGGGATTACGGTTTGGTGTTTAGCGAGCAACCGAAAGGATTTGAAGAACAATCTGTGAAGATGTGTGAAGGTTTAGATCCTTTGGAAGGATTTATTGATGCAAATTATGCTGATGATCTTGACACAAGGAGGTGTACTACTGGATACCTCTTTTGCGTATATGGTGGACCGGTGTCTTGAAAATCAATCCTTCAACCAATCACGGTCTTGTCTACCATAGAGGCTAAGTACATTAGGATAACGAAGGCTGCAAAGGAAGCCCTTTGACTTAGGAAGCTGATTGATGAGTTGGAGGTGGAGCAGAGCAAGGTTATACTATTTAGTGATAGTTAGAGTACTCTGTTATTGGCACAAAACTCAGTCTATCATGCATGCATAAAGCATATACATGTGAGGTACCATTAGATCAAAGAGCTGGTGGAGGAAGGTGAAGTGAAACTGATGAAGGTCCATACCAAGGAGAATCAGTCTGATGCACTCATGAAGGTACTCCCCAGAGATAGCTTTCAGAGATGTATGGCACAGATGCATCTGTTGAGAAGAGATGAGTTCATAAGAACTTGAAAGCACCAAGATGAAGAATGTGAGCTCAAAAGTGGCACTCCTAAGTCTTGAAAATATGAGAAGATAAGTCATGAAAAGACGAAAGTGAGTCGGAAGAAGAATCAGTCTCAATAGTAAAGTTTAAAAACTAGGCTGGCTCACTCTGAGACTAAGCCAACTCAGTTGGAAACTAAGTCAACTCAGTCCAAGACTGGATCGGTTAGGTCTTAGAGAAAAATTCAGACAGAAAGCAACATTTTTGGGCTGTTGGCATGGTATACCACTAGATCGGCTCAGTCCCAAGACTGGGTCGGCTAGGTCTCAAAGAAAAATTCAGACAGAAAAAAGCATTTTTGGGCTGTTGGCATGGTACACAACTGGGTTGGCTTAATCTGGGACTGAGCCGACCCAATCGTAGGTTAGCTGGCTCAGTTTGAAACTGGGCCGACTAAGTTTTTTATGAGTTATTATTTTATGTACATGGATTGTTTGGATTTGAAAAGTTTTTCTATGATCTTGGGCTTGATCCTTTGTAAAGTATATATACTGAAAATAGGTTAAGTATATAAATAATCCATTTTATTATTTATAGTTAAAATTATAATTTTGCCCTTAGAAGTGTATAACAAGTGTCAGCCAATTCTGGCTTCTAGGGCACACATATCTAACAAAGCCAACACACAAAAATCAGTAAAAATGGGTCACACAAAAATAAGGAGGCATGGAGAAAAATTTCAAAGGGAGAAGAGAGGAGTTTTAGGTTTTAAGGACTCTATCAAATAGAATCCAACTCAAAACCTATTTCCAAATTTGATCAAGTCAAACTTATTTCAAACTCTTCAAAAATTGGGCATGAAAAAGCTTTCTTAGGCATGAAAAAAAGTTATATAAAAGATCTAAAATAAAAAGTGGGCATGAGCTCTCTTAGGTGGGGCAAGGAAGGAGGAGTCCTAGTTAGACTAGGATTCTCCTATTTTGACTAGGCCAAAACTTTTTGAATCCAATTCAAAATAGTTTTGAGTCAACCTAATTAATAAGAAATTTTAATCTAATTAAAAGTCTAATAAAATTAGATTAAATTAAATCTAAATCTGATTTAATTTTTAATCAAATTAGAAATTAAGTGCACTCAAGTTCTAATTGAACTAGAACTTATTCTTCCTTGCAATCAGCTTATCTAATAAATCAATTAGACTTAATCTAATTAAATTTAAACTAATTTTAATTTAATTTAATTTAATTAAACTTGATCTCAGTCTGATTGCTCAATCAAATTGAGCCAATTAATAATCTACTTGCTAATCGATCCTCATGCAATACTTGCATTAGATCAAATATCAATCATATTGATTGTTTGATCTTAGAATGATTCTAAATCATTGATCAACTATCTGATCAAGTAACAACCTCTAATGTGTGTAAGTTCATAAGTTCGAACCTAAGTCGATAGCATATGAACTAATTTTTGTATCAATTAAAATAACCATCTAGCAATGATACCCGACGTTTGGATAAGTTGAATATATGCAAAGCAACATTCTTAGAACTCTGACCTATGGTTATCATATAATTTATCCATTTAATCAATAATGCTCAAGATAACTTCGAGTAAGCTATCAACACTTATACAAGTTATCTATATTATGTTTCAAAATTTTGCAAATCTCATGACTCCTCATAAGGATTATCTAGGCCTAAGTTTTGTTAAATTAAACTTAGCAAGATATTCGCTTTTTGAAGTTAATCAAGAGTAGTCAATCCCATCTTAACTCACATACCGACTCTACAAATACTTAACTGTATCCAGAAACCTTCCATTGCTATATTAGAAATATAAGTAGGTTGGTACTAAAGAACGGTAAGTTGTTTGTAAGTCACCATGGTGATCTCAAATTGAAAGAATACTTATATCTATCAGCCTTAATTAGCTACTCTTGATAGTAGAGTGATACATTGATCACGTTTAATATAGATGTACTCCTACATCCCACCTACATGTCATATCAGTGTCTCCATATTACTTGATTATCAGGATAATCAATGTATATGACATACAGCGATATACACTCGATAAATTATCGTCTTTATTAATAACTTATCATTTGATCATGAATAATTTAAGAACTATCCGATAACTTCTTCTTTATTGATTGATTGTGTACCTAAGAATTTTATCATAAAATAGAAGTTTATTTAAGAAAAATAAAACTTTTATGATAAATAAGCTAAATAACTATTATTATTTAATAATTCATATACTAATTTCAATCATCTACAACTTAGATGATTGACTTTAGGACATATTTACTAACAAAAAGATCATTCCATAATTTATCCAATCATGATTTATCTTTATCTTAATCTTTTATCCCAGAGGTAAACAAAATTTAGATTTTTAACCATGACCTAATACTAAACTTTTATCGTAGCCCAATGCTATACCCTATTGCAATCTGGCACTACATTCTTCCACCGTAGTCTATAGCTACACCCTTACTTAGTTCCATCTTTTTTGAATGATGGTGTGATGATGGTGAAAGTCTTTAATGATTATAGCACCGGATAATATTTTTTTGGTTAGTCCAATATTGGTGGTATGCTTTTGCATGTAGCTATTCCTTTTCCAAACAAGCTTGGTGGTATGCTCTTTGCCAACCAACTGAGTTTCCTAGGATCGTCACTTCCCCAACTCACCTGGAGCAAGATGGAAAAGGGCGGTAACGATTATGCATATCAGGAACATTTTACTAATTTTATTTTCTAAAGAAAATGAACATACTTTACTATCCAATGCTGTATACATATAGTACTTATAGATACCAGGCTTCTAATATGTTAAGGCAGCAATAGAATCCTTGTTAGAAAGTTTGTAATCTTATGAATAAAAGGTTTGGTTTAAGACATCCAACAACTAAATATTCCATAAATTAAGTATTCAACTTTCTCTAAATTATGATGGTAATTGTAGCTTACAAAATTGGAAAGATAAATATTTAGGGCAACATTGATAAATTGTACTGACTATTCCTTGTTTATGGTTGAAGATGATGTATCATTCTACATCTTAGTACTAGGCTACTATTTCTCTTTTCTAAAATAAAAGAAAAAGACATGGATTATCATATGGTACACAACTAAGGAAATTATAATCTTTACAACTATGATTTGCCTAACCTTTCTTGACAATGATAAGATCAATATTTTACTCTATCAACAAGTTAATTTGTAGAGCAAAACATCTAGATAATAATAAAAAATTAAAAAGATCTTGTGATATTTTCTTTTGAGAAATACTATAGGTTTCACTACTATAGGATGTGAAACTCATGAAAGTCCCTTCTTTTAAGAGATGGGTGCAGCCAACTAAAATTCAAATGGTTGGCAAAGATTTATGATTTTTCATCAACTAAAATTTAAATTTTCATAGATTATATTAACATTTTCATTTTTAGTAGTGAAAATATAATAATTTAGCATGATATCATAAATTTTATTTTCATAAGAATCCAATCTACGATTGAAGATGACATGTGATTTTGCATGGTAGTAGCACATTGCTTTTGTCTTTTCTAAAAATAAAATTTACATATGTTATCATCTTGTACATAACTCCTACGCTTCTAGAACTTATAGTATAATGCATCAATGCATCTTATATTTTCTAGAACAATAACAATAGTTATTTAATGGAGCAAAAATGTCTAGCGTGTAAAATCACTAGAAGGCCTCACGAAGGTTTTATGTCAAATCATTTTTTCAACGTTAACACTTTATAAATTGTGCTAATAATTTTTTAGCAAACAACAACAAAATAATAATTAGGATATAGAGAAACATAGAGAAATTATATTTTTTTAATAATGTTAATTTATTCTTGAAGAATGATATATCATTGTGAATGTTTTAATACATAACTTGCTTTTATCCTTTTTTTGAAATTAAAATGAACATACATTAAATCATATGTTGTACAACTTATACAAATTTAACACTTATCACTAGAATGCATTTAATTTTTGTAGTAAGAGTATAGCTATTACCTAACAAAATTAGTCATTCTACATATCAATAGAACTAATTTAAAACATTGTCATAAAGAACTGCAGAGATTTTTTGACAAATTATAAGCTAAACATTAATCTTTTACAAAATATACCAACTCTTTTGTCTTTTAATCTACAACAAGAAAAAACAAATATTTAGTATGAATAGATAAATTATATTTTTTAATAATCCTAATTTATAATTAAAAATGATGTATTATTATTTATGTTAGCTTCTTAAATAAAAATAGATACACTTAATCATTTAGTACATGACTTGTGCATTGGTACATGACTTGTACACCTATAATAGTTACAAACATGTTGCACCTAGCCTTTTTTTAATAGCAACAAGAAAAATTTTTATCTAATAATTCTAAAAATTCTACTTACAAAAGCTTTAATATCAACAACAATCCTAAATATGACCAAAATAGATTATTCCTGGCTTAAGATAACAAATGAAGAAGAAAATAGGGTTATATAGATAAATCAGAAGTGAAATGCCCACTCTAACAATTTTGCAAAGTAGTAATTCAAAATTCAAATCAAAACCTTCCAAGGACGTGAAGGTTACCCTATCCTCACATGCAGTCACCACACCTGTCCAACCCTAGAAGAGCACCACGCTCCAACCCCACCAATTCAAAACCCCCATACGATCCCACACGCTTTCTCCACCCCACCACAAATCCCCATCCAAAGGGCATTCCTGGAAACAAATTCCTCTCTCTCTCTCTCTCAGTTCTTCGGGTCTTCCTCCTCCGTTCTCCCGTGGTCTCCTCCCTTCCCACAATAAACCTCCCTAGTCACCTTAAACGCAAACTCCTGTCTCCTCTCTCTCTCTCTCTCTCTCTCTCTCTCTAAGCGCAAGCGGGCACGATGGAAGTGGAGTTCCCGGACGACTTCCGATGCCCGATCTCCCTGGAAGTGATGTCCGACCCGGTGATCCTATCGTCGGGCCACACCTTCGACCGCGCCTCCATCCAGCGCTGGCTCGACTCCGGTAACCGCACATGCCCGGTGACCAAGCTCCCGTTACCCCCTCGCCCCTCACTCATCCCCAACCACGCCCTCCGCAGCCTCATTTCCAACTTTGTCCCCGCCGCCAACCCCAAATCCCCTTCTTCCCCTGACCCCCACGTCCTCCTCGCCTCCCTCTCCTTCCCCGCCGATGCCGATACCCTTGCCGCCGTCCTCCGCCTCTCCAAGCGAATCGCCTCCTTCCGCCGCCTCGCCCTCGACGCCGGCGCCGCCTCCATCCTCCTCCGCCACGCCGGTTCCGTTGACCGCCCCGACCTCCAGGACCTCGCCCTCCGTGCCCTTCTCCACCTCAGCCTCGACGGCGACGACGCCCGCGTCGGCCTCGTCGCCGAGGGCGCTGTCGACCGCCTCGACACCGCCCTCCGCTCCGGCCCCAACGTCGCCGCCCTTGCCGCCACGTGCCTCACCAGCCTTGCCATGGTCGAGGTCAATAAGTGCACCATTGGCGCCCACCCCTCTGCGATCGCCGGCCTGGCTGCGCTTCTCCGCGAGGGGAAGGGCCGGGAGCGCCGCGAGGCGGCGACCACCCTCTACGAGCTCTGCAAGTTCCCCGAGAACCGCCGCCGGACCGTTCGCGCCGGCACTGTGCCGGCCCTCGTCGACCTCGCCGGCGCCGGCTCCGAGAGAGCGGTGGAGGTGCTGGGTCTTCTCGGCAAGTGCCGGGAGGGCAGGGAGGAGATGAAGAGGATCGATGGGTTCGTTAGGGTTTTGGCCGGGCTTTTGAGATATGGGAGCTCCAGGGGCATCGAGAACGCTCTCTTAGTGCTCAATTTGGTCTGCTCTGATAGCAAAGAGATGGCCTTGGAGGCGAGAAAAGAAGGAACTTTCGAGCTTTGCATGGCTTTGGCCTGCGACGAGAATGGGAAGATTGGCAAGAATGCGGCGGGATTGGCTCGGACCCTCGAGAATGGACAGCTGGTCGACTTCATCTGAATTGCGCTTCTTTTCCAGGGTTGCGAAGATTTTGCATCCAAATGTATCTGAGTCATCTCACAGAGGTGAGTGGAGTAGTTTCTTTCCTCTGTTTTAGCTTTGATGACTACTCTGTAAAAAAAAGAGAAGGTTTCTCTTTTTCTATCTCTTTTTTATTTTTGAAGCTTTTCTCTTCTAGTTTTGTAAAATTATAATAATTAGTCTTGTTCATATCGGAAAGGTTGTACCTTGTTATTAACTGAACCTCTAACTGTTCTGATGGAAGTGCCATCTGATATTTATATTGTTTCTTTCCATTCCACATCACTGCAACTGTTAGAGAAATTCTTTTAGATTTCCTATTCCAGTGTAGTTTTCATGAGCTCGCATTGACTGTCTGGGGTGATTTATTGCCTGTTTGAGATTGGATTGACCATTGCTGCAATGTCGTTCAAATTTTGGTTTGAAGGCTATCAAGTGTAGTTGCTTTGAATTTCATATTTTGCAAACCTGTGTGCAATTTACCATCTTTGAACTGGTTTAGAGCTATGAATCTTTGTCAAAACTAGGAACCATTTATTGCTGGTAGTGTTTGGAGCTATGAATCTTCTTAATCACAACTAGGAAGCATGTTTTGCTGCAGCTAATTCTACCTCTGCTGTAGGGTTTGAGTCTTCTGCATCAATATGCTTTTGTAGATGCCTTTTTCTGATGTTACCTTGTCTACCAGAGGAAATAGACATGATTGAATCATCTGAAAGGATTTAAGAACCATCAGTTTTAGCAGTTTGTGGGCATAGTTATTGAAAGTGAGTGTGAGGAAATACCAGGTTGGTAAAACTTATACCAGAGCATGGATATGTTTGCCCATGGTTTACATATATGTATTAAATATTTGATGATATTGGTGCATCCATCTTTATCGCAAGCTTTCTTAGCCAGAAAATTTCCAAGTAATGATGTTGTTTACTTCATGGTTAACAAAATAGTATGGAAGTGATTTGTATAAATGGCTACATTTGATTTTAAGCTTGAGTTTAGGTAGTTTGGTTCAAAGTAGAAGGAGGGTTTTCATGTTGGAGAAGTTCTCTCTCTGGGGTTGTCATGGTGGTGGCGTATGGTGGTGGTGTTAGGTTATAAGATGATATGGATTTTTTTGAATTCATAAGGGTTTAGTGTCTCTGGCTGAAGGAAAAAGCAGGATAGTTATAATAAAAGTACTTTTTTTTTTGAAGAGGTTTAACAAGGATTTAGCCAATCAGATTTCAAGAGGGTTTTGGTCAGGTGAAATCCGAAGATAAATGTTCCTCAAATGTGATCTCCTACCTTAAACTGCTTGCAGATAAAAGAATTATCTAATTTCAAGATCCTTGATCTATGC
Organism: Cocos nucifera; assembly: GCA_006176705.1. Taxonomy (NCBI): domain Eukaryota; kingdom Viridiplantae; phylum Streptophyta; class Magnoliopsida; order Arecales; family Arecaceae; genus Cocos; species Cocos nucifera. Next base: position 45,799 of record QRFJ01005067.1, on the reverse strand, counting down.
ATCAAGTGGTAAAAAAATAATTTAAATAACACTATGCAATCATTTTTGCCCACTTGATGCGTAAGTTAAGGGTATCCAAATCACATAATTTTTGATCTGTGAGATAGTTTATCATATTCAATAGCTCGGATTGTTGAACCTCTAGCTTCCATTTTCACCTTGCTATGTCTGACTTGATGTCCACTGGATCCAAGTCTACCTCCTTGCTAAATGAAAGTTGAGTACATGTATAACCAAACAAGAAACTTGCATATTTTTTGTTATGTCTGGAGTATGTAACATTGCAGCTGAGAGGGTCGCTTGTTTTAGAATTATTCTGACTTACAAGTAACAATTTAACTTAAAAAAGTCCTAATCTCTTCATTAAACTTGTCCACAAAGTTTCATATTCTCTGTATAAAATATAAATAACAGATGATGTGTTTCTGACACCAGTCCATCATTACATATGCTGTTATCATTTAACGACCTTCGAGATAATGTATTTGAACAATGCAACCCATTTCAAAAATAATTCAGATTCTGAGAGACATTGCAGCAATTCTAACTGGATTCAGAACCATCTGACAAGCTTAGGAAAAGCGATGATCTAAAGATGAAATCTCAATGAGTGGGTGAGAGGAGAAAACTAAATGGTTTTTTCTTAGAGAAATCACTCAAGTGGAACAGAATATGGACCACCAGACAGCATCATGAAATATGGTGTTTTCATGCCAGGAAATGGGTGCATGAGACAGAAAAACAATTTGGAGCCTTTCTGGGAAAGGGTAGACTGGAACTCTGGTGACTATCTTGGATCTATCTACAAAATTGTATCTGAAAAAAAAAAATTGCTTCAGTGAATTCAAAAACTATCATGTTCATCTGTTAGTACAGCTTATTTTTTCAGTAACTCAGCCATAGTTAAGTCCAGCAAGAACTTCTAGGTTCTTTCTCCAATTTTGCATTCATTATCTAATATATGATGGTATTATCGGTATTTTATCTTTTGTTTGGAAAACATTCTTATATCATAAATTAACAAAATTATAGTTTTCTGACTGTATGTATTATTGAAGCAGAAAGGCCCTCAATGGTGATGACTTACAGGACTCATCTGCATCTTATAATAATTTTCAGTAGACAATAGTTAGCCAAATTCAAGTGCATGAAGGATACAAAAATATTTTGTTTTCGCAAATATCTTTGACATCTCTTCTAATTAATTGCTGTTTATCTTGTCATACTTTCTCATCCTTTTCACCTAAAAACAGAACAACCATGATGATTGTGCACTTTAAAAAATATCCTTCATAGCCCATTAACTAGTAAAATCATCTGGGTAAGAAGTTTTCTATCTAAAATCATCTACTTCTTGTAATTTCCTGAATGTTTATGTTTGTTGGGATTAACCTTTGGCAGCTACTGCTGATTCCTTTTTCAGAATAAGAAGATTGCTGTTATATAATAACGTGTCCTTTTTGCAGCAAAGATCAAAGCATGTTATTCTGTTCTGTTTAAGAGGATATGATGCATTGGTGATGTTAAATATATATATGAGAATATTTGTGATTGGGAAGCCTACTCAAAAGATTCTTGAATCTGTTGGCTTATGTCTTTTTTAATCTCTCAGCAGAAAAGAATATCAATTCAATGGCCTTGAATTCAAACTCAATATATTTTAAGAGATGGAAAATAATATGCAGATGGAGCATTATTACAGGTCATTGCATGGTTTTTCGAATAATCTTTTTGGCATCAACTTATTGGTTGCTAAATCTAGAGTGAATTATTATAATCGTGCATTGAAGATCATTATCATGCTGGACTGAAGCTGTGGCACTTTATTGACTGTTAGCATATATGGATCATACAATAGTAAATTAGTAATGTTTGAGCTCTGTAAACAGATTCATTGTGGATGTTGGTTTTCAGTTATCTTGACACATTCCTTGATCTCATGGTGCAGTTTTTTTTGCGGTTTTGAACTCTAGACCACTGGATTGATCAATTGTCATCTGCCTTTGAGCAAGAATATCCACATATAGATTTCTGGAGTTGATGTTTTAATTTAATTAAAGCTTTAGCAGGTAAAAACTTTGAAAGGGTATAAATGCTTTATAAGTTATATTGGTTTCATTCACAGATTGCTGTCTCTATCCCCAGTGAATTTCTATGCTTCTTTTTTTTTTTTCCCATGCATTTTTATTTTTTTAATCTTTGAAAGGTTTTCCTGTTTTAGGTCCAAGTATATATATATCTTAGAGACCAATGCGAAGGTATATTCCATAAAAATCTATTAAATTTGGGTTGCAACATGACACCTCTCCTCTTGATGAAAGCATGCCTGGCAATTTGGGTAATCATTTGACGTCCAGTGTTTAGATTAATAAGCATTAAAGAACTTTGGTTGTAGTTGCCTTTGGTTACATGAGACATACTTTGCTATTGGCAGCATAAATCGAAACCAGTTAAACAGCATACTCATGTTTATTACATTAACTCTTATGTGATACTTGGGGAATTTTAGAAGGGATCCAATATATGTGGATAAAATTTGATTACGGACATCATTAAGAGTTACAGCAGGCAACCTTGCTAGCTATTATTAAATTGATCTGCATGGATAAAATGTTGGTTTCAGGCAACCCATCAGAGTGACATATGAGTCCCCTAGTTGGATGCTAAAAAATAATGGATGACTTGGCAACGACAACGCTTACGCATACAATGAGCAAAGGGAACGGTTGGTTGTTCAGTTTCGGAGCCTGCTATGAAAATGAATTGTTATTGTAACTTATGAGTAGTTGTACTGTCAAGATAACTGCTTTCTTTGTTGGTCCATGTCAGTGCCATAACTTAACGAATCTTTTCTTTGACGCTGCCATGACTTAACGAATCTTATCCATCTTTTTCGGAAAACCTTGTGCCCCTTATTCTCATTGAGTGAAATTTTTTTTTTTCCGGTCTCTCTAATAAAAAATTCTATGCCCATCTTCTCATCATGGTGCCGGTAGAATTCCTAATTTATGTTCTAACATTTGGGAGTGAAGCATCGGGGAAAAGAACAGTCAAATAGATTGGATGGGAGACCGGAAAGTACCACTTAATCATATGAATTAAATACCCATCATTAGGGGAGGCAATCATGCCGGGTTATAAATAGAACGAACAAGATTTGAGTCAGATTGAAAAATTTTAAACTTGAATTTGATTTATTTATTAGAGAGATCAAATTTAAGTATTTGAATTTATCCTTTTTAATAAATAGATAATCAAATCTAATCCGTTTAATCTATTTAATGCATAGGCAATCTTTTTATCCAACTCAATTCAATTTGTTTAACCTATTTAATAGGTAGTATTGGTTCAACACTATTGGATCTATTAACCGAACTCGAAATCTGATTTGTTTAACCGGTTAATCTGACCTGCCTAGTAGATAGACCCGTTTATATACATCAACAAAAGGGATACAAATCTGAAATATCAACATCAAAATGAGACATGAAAAGCAAGTAAATTGACAACTTAGATAATAATCTCAATGTACAAAGCAAATAGGCAAGCAACAAACATGGCTGATAACTGCCATATGATTTCCACTCTTCTAGGTTGAAGGACAAATAGAAACAAGCAGAAAAAATTTAGAGATACATAAATATATTAATTCAGAGATACATAAACATTAAGAATCAGTTGTCTAAATCTTCCACACCACCATCAGCTCCAAAATACAGTTATTAAAGTTTTTATCTATATTTGTCTCAGATTCCTAATTTTGTGATGCTTTTCACTTGTTTCTCAAGGAGGTTGATCCGAAGGGTTGGTAGCACTCATCTGTAATGCATCCCATTTAGCACTTGATGTGCTTTATGATGCTGCCCTCTATAATTGATCAAGTAAAACTTGCAATAGACAATAAAATTACTGTGTGCTAGCATTGAGGACGTTGTGGATTAATAGAAGCATAATTGAAAGTTCCAAAACCAGGAGGCATTGGTTACGAAGATGTTGAAGGCCCAACATCGGAGATGCAAGGGTTCTTGTGGTAGTAAAGATCTCTTAGTGAAAAAGCTTGCTAGCCTTGATATCTAAAATCAGAATGCATGATGGTTAATGTTAAACAATGAAATGCTTTAAGTCATAGAATTAATATAACACCAGCAAATAATCTGAAATTATAATTAGCATATACCAGAAATTAAATTCCTCATGGAATAAGAATCCAAAAACTAATTATTACTATTATACCAACCTATCCAAAAAAAAGAATCTATCAAAAAAAATGTCATGCCCCTGACCCAAGACCATGAGCCAGGGGTTATGGTAACCGCTACATACTCATAAAAAACTCTCTCCATGAGCATGCAAAACATCTCACCATACTATCATAAAGCAACAGCGGAATAATTGTCAATAAATTAAGTCCAAATTTAACTTCTAAATTTCAACTTTAATGTCTCAATAAATTCAATTTTTTTTTTTCAAGGATCTTACATCGCATATGATAAAATTTTCAATCTAAAATAGAAGTATCAATATTCTGCATCTAATCTTCCTATCTATCTCTAATCACTTTCCCATACATGCTTCTGTATCATCTTATTTCTCTAGATCTATAAAAATAATAAAATAGGGATAATGAGCTAGACAACCCAGTAAGTAACGATCATTTTAACTAAATTTTATTAAGTAAATAAAATAAATTATCATTTATAAAAAATAAGCATATAGAATTTATTGGTTCAAAATTAATTTCTATTATGCAATATTTTTAAATTTCTATCATGCCAAATTCAATCTTTTCGAGTTTCTTTCAAAAATTCAGTTTTCTTTTAATTTATCAAATTCTTATCAATCATTTTTATCATCCTCATCAACCATGAGCTATGACCACATTATCCCTACGATAGGATCATAACACATTGTATCATCTTGCGGTGAGCTGCGAATCATTTGGTAGCAAAATTCTTTGGAACTGCCAGTCTGCTAGTGATTTGTCATTGGTCTGTTGGCGACATAAACCCTCGAGACTAAATCTTTGCCAGCGTATTAGCCCTATTGGCAGAGTCCTCCACATATTCAGGCTGGAAGTTTAATTCATCTTAAATTATAATTCTTTTTATAATTCATGTTTCTTATTTCAATTCATTTAAAAATGCATATAATCATGTGGTATCTAAATCAATCAAGTATAATACATAATAAGATCAATATTTTTAATCATGATTCATCATAACATTTCAAAAATACAATACTTTCAATAACAAAATATCACCATCATATTCATGCATCATTTCATAAATCATGTCAAGTAAATACATTATAATTTACTGATAAATCTAGAAAAAATGAAACATTACTTACCTCGTACGCATTCCAATAAATCCATATCATTCTTGCAATTTCTTTCCAAAATCTTCTATTCATTGATTATGTTGTAGTACCCCATTATCAGACATCTATAATCCTATAGAGGATTAATTTGAAAAATTAGAAAGAATACAAATAATCTATAAAGACAGTTTGACAACAGTCACATCTAATGATCTGGATCAGTCTAACCATCCTAACCTCATCGACCAAGATTAGACTAGGAGATAAATGGTTCAGAGTCTATTTATCTGAATCAAATCAGATTCGAAGTGGTAGGATCGAGAATTTTTCATTGAGTTCTCAAATCAAGTAGAGAGATAAAATCAGAAGAGAGAGAAACTATGAAGATAAATCAAAATTAATTAGATGATATGGTCCGATAATCTGATCAATCAAATCAAGATAGTTTAAATCAAATCATAATGAAATTATCCCATAAATAATTCAATAAAATTATGGATGATAAAATCTAATGATATCTGATCTAGTCAAGGTGGGTGCTGGTAATCTATTCAGCGATCATAGATCAGGATCCCTTTATTAGGGTTATTCAAATTCATCATCAATCTTTTCAAAGATCTAAAAAATTTTAGGAGAGAGAAATTACAAAAAAACAAGCAGTCTAGAGAGAGAATTTTAGAGAAAGAAAGTTATAGAGAGATAGTGGAGAGGGAAAGAGAGAAGAGAGGAAAAATCTTCTTCTTTTTTTTATAAATTTAATAATTATATTAGAGAGAGAAAATAGGAGAGGAGATAGAGAGAGAAAATAAATCTTTTAGAGTGAAAAAATGTGATTCAAACTTAGAGGAGGGAGAGAGGAAAGAGAGAGAAAATCTCTTTCTTCTTTTTTTTTCTTTTTCTTCTTTTCTTTATTTATTTTTTTTTCTTTTCTTTTTCTCTTTTTTTTTTCTTCTTCTCGCTGTTCACTTTGGAGGAACAGGGGACCATGAGGTCCACCCTTCTTATTTTTTTTTTTGGACAGGAGGTGATGGCTACCGACCAATGGTTGGCGGTAGTCGGGGCTGCGATGGTGCGGCCCGATCAACCCATACTGGTGGTCGGTGGTGACCGCCGGCATTGAAAAAAATCAAAAAAAATGGACGAAACAAAGGATTTCCAGAAAATATTTCTCCAGCGAAACCGACAATCGGTGGTAGTGTTAATCACAATAGAAAGGAAGGGAAAAAGAGAGGAGAAGGAAAAGCTAGTCTTACCTTGGTCTTCGGTGGCCTTTTCAACCTAATTTCTAGTGAACACGATGAAGATCTTTCGTGAAGAAAATCTGATGATCCTCATGTTTGGACCTCAATTTTTGGTTGGAAAAAAGAGGGAAGACATCTTTCCTTTAAATACATCTGGCGGGGTGGATTTTGACTTCATTTGGGAGTCAATTGGGAGGAAAAAGAAGACTCCCAAGGGAGTCTTCTAATCTCTTTTTTTTTATTTACTGTTTTGAGATCCATGCTGATGGAGGTTTCGAATCAAGTGGGTTGAGCCCATATAGACAGGGTATTATATTCTTCCCTCTTAAAAGAAATTTCATTTCTAAATTTTCTATCAAAGATGTTTCAAACTTTAAAGTTTGATAATCATAATCTCATTTCTTATAAGAATAAAGCTCAATACCTCATAACTTAATTTTTTCTATAGATGATTAAAGTCAAACCCATCTCTTGTAAATAGAAGAAGATCAACATCTTAATTCTAAATAATAATTCTAAATTTTTTCATCAAAAAATCATCTACTCTTAATTAATTAATCCATCACAAGATAGGAGGACATACTAATATGAATCACCTCTCATCCATGCTTTCAAAAGTTAGTGATTCACCATTCTAATTTCATCTTTGAACATTTAGATATTCTAATTCTCGATGCAATTTCATCATTAAATAATTTCATAAGAAAAAAGTCAATACCTTAAAAGTATATCCTAATCAGAACCATTCATTTCCTAAAATCAAAATTGATATCTTAATTCCAAATAAATATATCATGTTTCTTGCCAAATCCTTATCTATTCATGATTTGATCAATCTATCACAAGATTATAAATAAATTTTACTATACTCTCCGTAGATGATCATTGAGTATAAAAATTTTAGATCAAAATCAAGGATCGATAAACCATCTCAAATTCTTTCTAACACATAGAGATGCATAAGGTTCAATCCTAGCATACAGAAATTATATTTCTAAATATTGCAACTACAAAATTAAGAATCAAGGGTCCACTCATCAAGATTCAGAATGCTAAAATTTTCTTACCTTGGTAGATAGGAGCACTTTCTTTCGAAATCACATAACGACATTCAAAATAATCTAGAATTTCAAAAACATTATTCTTTCTAGTACTAATGAATTTCTTGTATCAAGAATATCTAATTATGTCATCTATCATAATTCTTTAACTCAAAGAATTAACATTCCTGACTTGCTCAAAATAATCAAGATCATCATGATTTCGCTGTGCACTCTGATCTAACAATCAAAATTTCTTAAATTCATGAAATAATTTTGATCAAATTATTTCTCTATCCTATAAATAAAAAATATCTAAAATTTTGAATTTCAATTGAAGCCAAAGATCAACTTCTAATTCTCATTCTTACTTTTGCCTGGTGTACAACCATCTTAATTAATCATTGAGTTCAATATCACATTCAAACTAACACATAAGTTTGCTAATCCTTTATAAATCAAATCTTAATGCTCACATCAATTCATTTAGACAATCAAAATCTGATAAGTAAAATCAATAAAAAAATATTCTGATGCTCTTCCAAGGTAAGACTTAAATTTATAACAATTCTAAATATATTTTTTCTTTACGTATTGATCTATATATGATCTATATATTAAGTTCAACTTTGAATAATATTCCAATCAGATATCATAAAAATCCTTCTTAGTCCAATCTAAAATAATATTTTATTATTGAATCTTTACCTTGCCAATAATAGTCAATCTTCACAACTAGAAGCGATATCATAGTATTACTCCCACATTGTATTTGAGTTTTTAATTCACTTTAATAACTAAAAATCAAAATCATAATGTATTACAAAATTTCATGATCAATCCTCTTGCGATTTCTTTATATTAAAATCCATATAATCATAACATGATCCATTGATTATCAATAATATATCAAATCCTCTGAGTAATTATTCTTAAGTGGTCTTATCATTCTTAATCACAAGGCTTAGTCATAAAATATGAAGATAATTTATACTGTAATCATTCTTATAGATCTATATCTTGATGTCCCTAATGTCTACCTATCTATACTCATCAATGTCTGATTCTATGACTTATGTTTCATCCACTTATGCTCTGATACCACTTTAACTGTCATGCCCCAGATCCAAGACCACGAGCTAGGGGTCATGGCAACTATCACACACTCATAGAAAACTCTCTTCACGAGCATGCAAAGCATCTCACCATAATATCATAAAGCAATAGTGGAATTATTATCAATAAGTCCAAATTTAACTTCTAAATTTCAACTTTAATATCTTAATAAATTCAACTATTTTTTTCAACGATCTTACATCGCATATGATAAAATTTTTAATCTAAAATAGAAGTATCAATGTTGCATCTAATCTTCTTGTCTGTCTCTAATCACTACTTTTCCATACATGCTTCTGTATCATCTTATTTCTCATTTATAGAATAAAATAGGGATAATAAGCTAGATAACCTAGTAAGCAATGATCACTTCAACTAAATTTCATCAGATAAATAAAATAAATTATCATTTATAAAAAATAAGTATATAGAATTCATCAGTTCAAAATTAATTTTTATTATGTAATATTTTTAAATTTTTATCATACCAAATTCAATCTTTTTGAGTTTCTTTCAAAAATTTAGTTTTCTTTCAATTTATCAAATTCTTATTAGTCATTTTTATCATTCTCATCAACTATGAGCTATGACCACATTATCCTTGCAGTAGGATCATAATACTGCATATCATCTTATGATGAGCTGTGAATCATCTGGCAGCAAAGTTCTTTAGAACCGCTGGTCTGCTGACAGTTTCTCACTGGTTTGCTAGTGACATAAATTCTCAGAACTAAATCTTTGCCAACGTATTAGCCCCCATTGGCGGGGTCCTCTACATAGATAGGCTAGAAGTTCAATTCATCTTAAATTATAATTCTTTTCATAATTCATGTTTCTTATTTCAGTTCATTTAAAAATGTACATAATCATGTGATATCTAAATCAATCAAGTGTAATATATAATAAGATCAATACTTTTAATCATGATTCATCATAATATTTCAAAACTATAATATTTTCAATAACAAAATATCACCATCAAATTCATGCATCATTTTATAAATCATGTCAAGTAAATACATTATAATTTATCGATAAATCTAAAAAAGTGAAACATTACTTACCTCGTAAGCATTCTAATAAATCCATATCATTCTTGCAATTTCTTTTCAAAATCTTCTATTCATCGATTATATTACAGCACCCCATTATCAGACATCTATAATCCTATAGGAGATCAATTTTAATAATTAGAAAGGTTATGAATAATCCGTAAAGATAGTTTGACGATAGTCACATCTAATGGTTCAGATCAATCTGACCATCCTAACGTCATCGATCAAGATTAGACTATGAGACAAATGATTCAGAGTATATTTATCTGGATCAAATTAGATTCGAAGTGGTAGGATCGAGAATCTTTCATTGAGTTTATAAATAAAGTGGAGAGATAAAGTCAGAGGAGACAGAAACTAAGAAGATAAATCAAAATTAATCAGACGATATGGTCCGATAATCCGATCAATCAAATCAAGATAGTTTAAATCAAATTATAATAAAATTATTCCATAGATAATTCAATAAAATTATGGATGATAAAATCTAATGATGTCTGGTCTGATCAAGGTGGATGCTAGTAAGCCATTCGGCAATCATAGATCAGGACCTCTTTACTAGGATCATTCAAATTCATCATCAATCCTTTTAAAGATCTAAAAAATCCTAAGAGAATGGAATTACAAAGAAACAAGTAGCCTAGAGAGAGAATTTTAGAGAGAGAAAATTATAGAGAGATAGTGGAGAGGAAAAAAGAGAAGAGAGGTTAAATCTTCTTCTTTCTTTTCTTTTTTTATAAATCCAATAATCATATTAGAGAGAGAAAATAGGAGAGAAGAGATAGAGAGAGAAAATAAATCTTTTAGAGTGAGAAAGTGGGTTTCAAACTCAAAGAAGGAAGAGAGAGAAAATCTTTTTCTTCTTTTCTCTCTTTTTTCTTCTTTTCTTTTTTTTCCTTTTCTTTTCTTTTTTCCTTTTTATTTTTTTTATTTTTTTTATTTTTTCTCTTTTCTTTTTCTTCTTCTTCCTATTGTTCGCTTTAAAGGAAGAGGGGACCGTGAGGTCTCCCTATTTCTTTTTTTTTTTTGGACAAGAGGTGATGGCTGCCGGCCAATGGTTGGTGGCAATCGGGGCTGTGACTGTGCGGCCCAGCGAACCCATACCGACGGTCGGCGGTGATTGCCGACGTCGAAAAAAATCAAAGAAAATGGGCGAAATAGGGGATTTCCAAAAAAATTTTCTTCGACGAAGCCGGCGACCGGTGGTGGTGTCAACCACAATAGGAAGGAAGGAAAAAGAGAGGAGAAGGAAAAGCTAGTCTTACCTTGGTCTCCAATGGCCTTTTCAACTCGATTTTCGGAGAAGATAATGAAGATCTTCCATGAAGAAAATCCAGCGATCTTCATTGTTTGGACCTCAATTTTTGGTTGGAAAAAAGAGGGAAGACATCTTCTTTAAATACATCCTCCCTTTGGTGGATTTTGACTCCGTTTAGGAGCCGATCGAAAGGAAGAAGAAGACTACCGCAGGGAGTCTTCTAATCTTTTTTTTTTTTTTTGTTTATTGCTTTGAGATCCATGCTGATGGAGGTTTGGGGTCAAGTGGGTTGAGCCCAATTGGGTGGGGTATTACAAAGAAATTATCAAATAGCTATAAATATCAAAAGAAACTATAGATACCAACCATTTAATTGGCAATAACTACCACCATAAGTCCATGATAATAACCATAGTGAAACCAAAATAAAAAAAAAGTCCCAAAGTATGGCAACAAATAACATCCATAATCACATAAAAAAAAAGTCCCAACCAACATACAAAATAGCATGTCCAATCAAAACATATGAACATCGTAAATCTAAAAAAGTGTTCACAACCATGGTTTAACTTTCTCTGTGTTCTTTCCTACTTCAACTTTACAAATTTAGATGAACCTATAAGCATAAAATTCAACAGTTAGTAAAAAAAAATAGAAATAATAAAATTAGAAAATATTAGCAGGTATTAATTAGTATACTGAGATTCATCTCATTGAGGTTTGTGCATTAGCATTAAGTTGATTGGGCTTCATTTTAGGAACTTGAGTTTAGGACATCTTTTCTAATCTTATTTAACTTGGGTTGCAAAACATCTACAATTAATTTCCTGGTCCTTGAAGAAGCCAAAATCCACTTTGATCCCAACATCATTGATTCTGATCACCAAATAGAGGTTATTGAAGATGTAGGTTTTGGTGCTTATCTTATTAGCTTTGGAGATGATTTAAGTAAAGTTGACCTAAAACTTGAATATCTCCATTCTCCAAAAGATACCATCCTCATCAAATCATCCTTTGAAGTAATTGAAGGTGTAAACCATATTGCAATAGATCTAATGGGTCAGAAAGTAATTAATGCACATGACCCTAATCTCATTATCAAGTTATTTTTGTTGGATGCCATTGATGTTTTCAAAAAATATCATTAAGATAATTATTGGTTTTATATAAATAGTTTTAGTCAGACTATCTATTTTATCATTCTTATTTTAGAATGTGTCACTATATGATATATTAATGAACAAAGTATATATTTCAAATAGGTTCTATATAGGCTAAATGAAACTACAGTGCTTAATCATTAAAAATAATTATCATTGACAAATAAAAATGTTGCAAAAAAGTATTTTAAAAATCAAAGTACAAATTAAAGTATCATTACTATTTACATATATCCTTTAATCTTTACTTTGTGTGACATTATTTTAGTGATGCTAAAAGGACTTTTAAGGATATTCATCAAATGTCACTAATTAATAATGTCGCTAATTATAAAATACTCCGCACTAGCACCCTTATTATTGTCTTTTAAGTAGCCAGGTGTCCAAAGCCTTTTTGATTGTACCTATTTGGTTCAATCCCTTATTCATATTATGAATCATTCCAACTTGTGCTGATCAAGTTTCATGATACTAGACTAGAGAATTGGCGCTAAAGGAAGGATCATCTGAGCTCTTATTCTAAAAAGAGTATCCAGTTGAGAAATAATCTTTTTCTCCCTCTCTCCCTTCCTTCTTCCTTTGCTCTTCTCCTGTTCTAACAAAATGCCACCCAGGAAGGCCTTCTCTCAAAGATCCATCACCACCACTACCCAATCTAATCCAGAACCAGCCAATCAATCAGTTCCAGCTTTGTTGTCTGCATCCCAACCTTCTCCATCGGTAGCATTGGTGGGCATGGATCGATTCAACCTACTGTTACACCAGGTGAGAGACCTCACGGAAGCTGTGCAGGTCATGCAGCAAGCTCCAGCACCGCCACCACTGGAAAGACCATCACCAAAATATTGAAATTCGGCATAAGAAAGGTTCACTTGGAGAAGCCAGTTGGAGAATCCTAGAAAGAAAAAATAGAGAGCAGAAAGCCTCTGCTTTGAGCATGACTCCATCCTCGAAAAGTTTCTATCCTAATCAAGCCAACTATCCTTTGAGATTCATGATCGAGATGATGTCCTTGACCAAAAGCTTCAGGAGATGAATCGGTGGATTGAGAAACTCCACCATAGTGCCTCGACCCGCAATGATGATATCTGCACCGATCCATCGTTTACCATCTAGATCATGTAGGAGTCCATCTTACTGAACTTCAAGCTCCCCCAATTTGAGAATTATAATGGGACCTCAGATCTGGTCAACCATCTTGAAGCCTTGTAGACCATGATGCTGCTTCATGGTACGTCGGACGTCATTTTGTGCTGAGTTTTTTCTTTCACTCTGAAGAATATGACAAAAAATTGGTACTTAGATCTTAAACTAGATACAGTCTATTCCTTCGATCAGTGGAGCCATCAATTTGCAACTTACTTCATCAGTAGCTGACGTCAGCGGAGAGGCTTGGATTTTTTTGACAATATCAAGTAGAAGAAAGAAGAATCCATCTGAGCTTATGTCAGTTGCTTCAACATCGCTGCTCTGGAGATTCAAAATTTGGAGCAATATATTTTCATGATCGCTCTGAAAGATGTGAAGAAAGCAGTGCAGGATTTGCAGTGCTACTTTCAAAATTTTTTTCAAAAATAGCTAAAATATAATGGAAAATTAATTAATCTAATTAATTAATTTTTGATCATATCAGAATATTAACCCTATACTAAGAATCTAAACATAATATACATTAATTCATATAGATCTGAAAATAAAACTATGTAGCAAACTTTTTACTACATTTATCTGTTCAGAATAGAATACCTTTTTACGAGTAACTGATCACCATAATCTAAATCCATCGAATAATGCTCTGGTATCGCACCATAATTGCACACATATCCGACCTCTATGGTTGGTCCACATGGAGCTCTTAGTTTCGATCAGTCCCACTGGAGTGCTAGTTCCTCATCAGAGCCTTCAATGGCTGATCACGATCATTTTGATCGATCATATAATTTTTAATTTTTTAGATACTCTAAAAAATTAGAACACAAAAACTAGTGTATGATGAAGAGGTGTTTCAAATTTGATGGTGATCCGATGCTCACAGCACTCAATCTCTCCACTCGAGCCCAGATTCCCAAATCTAGGGTTTCACTCTGCCCAAAGACCCTGACACACTAAAAATCCTATCATGCCCTCTTTGTGTGGAGTTTTTCCATGAAATAAGCTTTTGTAGAAAGATTACTTTTAGATCTATAAATCCTATTTAGATCATATCTAAAAATTAGGTATCCTTAGAGGTCAAAATTAGAAGAGAAGAGAGGTATGAGGGAAAAACAAAGTGTTGCAGGACCCTACTCACCTTTGCTCTAAGATTTTTCTTGCCCAAAAATAATGCCCAATCACATTGAAATTTTTACCATGGAATGTTAACCACCTCTTCTATACTGACCAAAATTCTCATAATTTATTGACATGAATACCTTGGGAAAGGCATGTGGAAATAGATAAGGGTTAGAGGTTGAAACAATTCAACCTCCCAACCAACATCAAATTCAAAAATCTTCTTATCCCTATCCAATGCCCATACCAGAGTATTTGATGCGTAGAAGGACTCTTCTTCTATCTATCCACTCTGAGAATGTACAAAAAATTACGTGAAGTAAATTCAAAGTGGGTGTGGGAAAAGGATAAGATCGAGAGGGAGTCGAGAAGTTTCAACTTTTACATTGAATTCAAAATTCAAATTATTTTGACCAGTCCAACCATTGGACTAGGTCAAAGGTAGAAGAGATAAGGGGTGCAGAAGATATCTGGGTGTGAGAAGAAATCTACATAAAATAAAGAGGGGCGTGGGTCAAAGGTTGGTAAAATTTTGTAGGCGCAAGGAGTTGAAACTTCAAACCTCCTTTGACTTTTCAAAATTGGTTTCAACTAAACCAATTATTCCAGACCCAATAAGACCAGATCAAATCTAACTAAATTAGGCTTAACCCAACTTATTAAATTTTTAATCAAATTAAAAATTAATTTGGTCCAACTTCTGATTAAATCAGGATCAAATCTCCCACAGCGATTAGGTCAACTTATGACCTGATCGGGTCAAATCCAATCGAATCCAATTTGATCAAACTTGATCAAATCCCCATCGCTCAATCAAATTGAGTTAATCAATAATCAAATTACTAATTAATTCTTTAATAAATATAGAGTTCCAATCGGATGGATGTCTGGGCAATAGTCCCATCAATATAAAACTCCTGAAGAGTCCCAAACCAGTGGGACTCTTAAACCCAGTGTTCCAAATAAATCCAACTCACGATCATAGAGTCCCAGACTAGTAGGATACTCGATTAAAGAGTCCTAGATGAGTAAAACTCAGAGTTCCAGTCCAGTGGAACTCTTGGTCATAGAGTCTCAGTCCAATGGGACTCTTGATGATAGTGTCCTAGGTCATCAGGACTCATGATCAGCCATCAGATCAGGTAGGAACTCCTTATGTATGTGATCCCATAGGTTTGAATCCTAAACTGGTAACATAGGAATCAATTTTTTATACCAATCGATGTGATCATCTAGCAATGGTACCCGATGTTTGGATAAGTCGAAAAGTCGTAATGCAATAATGACGAACCTATAGAATATGGTTACCGTATAATTCATCCCCTTGATCTTGATGCTCAAAGGATGATTTAGAATTTACTGTCAGTCCTAAAATTCATCCACAGTATATTTCAAAATTTAGTATCTATCATATGGACTACCCCGATCGAGGATTTGCTAAATTGAAATATAGCGATGCATTTGCTCCAACACTTGGAGGGGTCAATCCCATCTTGACTCACACACCGATAAGTTATGTACTTGACTGCACCCAATAGCCTTCCATAATTGAATTAGAAATTTAGATAGTCCAGTACCTAAGTATAGTGAGTTGCTTACAAGTCACCATGGTTGTATCAGGTCTAAGGGACACTTATATCTATATCCTTTGGGGCTAATCTTGATAGAAAAAAGCTTCAAAGTTGGTCACGTTCAGTGTAGATGTACCCATATATCTCACTTGCATGTCATACCAGTGTCTCAATATTTTTTGGTTATGAGGACAACCAACCTATATGGCACATAACAATCTATACTCGATAAACATTGTCATCCTAAGTAACAATGTATCTTTTGGTCATAAATAATTTAAGGACTAAACAACAAATCCTTCTTAATCAAATCTAGATAGTCCTAAGGACTTCATCACAACACAGAAGTTCATTAGAAGATAATATATTTTATGATGAAAAAATATCAAAATAATTTTTATTAATTTATGATTCATATATAATTATAAATGTATAGCCCAACCATCAACAGATTGATGATTGACTTTAGAATATATTCCCAACAATCTTTCACTCGTACTAAAGCCAATCAGTGCAGTATCTAATACCTATCTTCGATTTGAAGTCATTGAACTCTTTCATCGCAATAGCTTTAGTGAATGGGTCAGTCAGGTTCTCCTTTCCATCGATCTTTTGAAGGTCGACATCACCTCGATCCATAATTTCTTGGACAAGATGGAAGCGGTGCAGAATATACTTCGTCTACTGGTGTGCCTTAGGTTCCTGCGCTTGAGCAATAGCTCCAGAGCTATTGCAATAAAGCAGAACTGAACCATCAAGAAAGGATGCTACTTCGAGCTCGGTGATGAATTTTTTCAGCTACACCGCTTTTTTGGCAGCATCTAATGCAGCAACATACTCTGCCTCACAAACTGAATCGGCCACAGTGTGCTACTTAGAACTTTTCTCCACCGATATGGTTAAGCGATTCGGATTAGCTTCTGTAGATCATCCCAGTCCATACCGTGTGTCTTGGATAGATTTCTTCTCTATTTTCATCAAACTTAGATGCCATATTCCCATCCAGCTCCATTCTTATCAGGATCATGTTTGATGTGATGTCTTATCCATGGAAGTCGAATGTATCATATTAGGTCGGCCTTGGCTATTTGACAATGATGTTACGATTTATGGTCGAACCAACTCCTATAGTTTTACTCATAAGGGTAGGAAGATCATGATCAATCCTTTCCCACCTAAGGCTACCAATAGAAAGATAGGCGATGGACCAAAAGAAAACATCAGAAAGAAAAGCCTCTATTTGATAGGTGCTAAGGAATTAGAGATGACCGTGAATAAAGGATCATCGGTTTGGATGATTGCTGCGAGAGAAGTTTGTGAGGACCCTAAGATAGATCATCCCAAGAAAGTAGTTCATAGATATCAACCTAGAAAACCAATAGACCTTATCTCACCGCCCATGCATGCTAGAATTTTCAAATCTGCAGAGTCATTTGTACAGCATGTCAAGAGTTTACATAAAGAGATCAGTAAAAAAATTAGTATTAGTAATAAAGTTTATAAACAGAATGCAGATTCTCATCGATGTGCCCAAGAGTTTACGGAAGGAGATTATGTGATGATTCGAATAAGGTCTGAACGATTTCCACTAAGAACCATCAAGAAGTTGCATGCTCGAGAAGTAGGTCCATTTAAGATTTTAAAGAAGATCGGACCAAATGCATATATTGTGGACTTACCTTCTGATTTTGAGATTAGCTCTACTTTTAACGTTGCAAATCTCATCGCCTATAAAGAGCCATCTTGGATACCTAGTGAGCCATTTGAGCCTGAACCAACCTTTAAGAGAGAGCCTATTACTAAATATCCACCAGCCAAAATGTCAAAGCATGATCAGATTGAGAAAATTTTGGATGAGCAGATCATCTCCACTTGGAGTCGAGGCTATCAGCGGTACTTAGTTAGATGGCAAGGTCGACTGGAGTCCGAGGATACCTGAATCACTCGAGAAGAGCTGTAGCATATTGATCTCAATTTGTTTGAGCATCATCAGAGCAAAATCGATCCCCACTCGATAGGATCAAGTTCTCCCCACTCCGAGAGAATTGGTGCGGACACCAGAGCCACCAGAAGTCGACAACATAATTTAGATTCAATTTGGCTTAAAGAAGCTATATAAGAATTACTCTACTTCAGTTATTTTATTCTAGTTCTTTTGATTTAATCAATTAGTTATTTTGATGCATTTAGTTTTGGATCCATAGGACCATACTTGGATTTATTTTGGATTGAGCCTTATTTGGAAAGAGACCATCATAAAGAAGCAAGTTTGGTCCACGTCATCTTTGGAGCCACCACCCTCCACATGCCCAGGGAGGAAATCCATATGCCAGCATGTGCCATACCCAAGGATCCTCATGCCAAGTTATGCCAAGCATCAAGCATCCATATGGAATTTCTTTTCTTTCCTAGGATTTCTTAAGAGTTCTTGATTTCTTACTTATTTTGTTAAAAGACTGATTTCTTTCCTATAGTTTCAAAAAAGATAGATATGATATATTATTGTATTTAGAAACCATACATAATTTTTACTTTTTTGTTGGAAGGATTGATTTTTTTCTTGTAAAGGAAAAGGATTCCTAAAGAAATAGGACCCCTAGGGTCCTATATAAACCCATGTATCTTTCATGAATGAGACAATGAATGAATGAATGAATCACTTTATAATTTCCACAAACACTTGTGTTGGTCGCTTCGAGAGGGAGAGGATGTGAGATCCAAAATCGCTCCATGAGGGGAGGATGTGAGGCCCACCTTTTTCTATCTCTTTAATCTTCATTTTTTTGAGATTTAGTATTCCTACGATCCTGATTCATCTTCACCATCTACCTACATAAGTATATTCCACCAAAAGAAGATCTGTCTCCTCCAAGATTTTTATCTATCATGCAGAGAGAGAAAGAGTGATATATTATTCTATAGATCAAACGTTGACAAGGATCTTTATTTCTTCTTAACTGATCTTTGATTTTTACTTATTTTTTTTAGATTTGATGTTGGTAAAGACCCAGTTCTTTATCGATAGATCTGCTTGGTTAAAAGATTAAGAGTCCTAATCAAGGTAGTTTCTTAACTACCATGATCCGGATTCTTCTTATCTTTTCTTTGGATTTTTTTGTGAGCTTAATTTCTTACTATCCTTCATTCCATTTATATTTTTTTTTTATAATTATTCATGAGCATGTTTAATTTTTACTATCTATCTATTTACTTTATTATTGTTAGTTATTTACTGATCTCTAAAATGGCATTCATCAGCATCATTTAGATTGATCGTGCTTTGATTCCGTGTCAATCAGTCACGCCTCCTGAGCAGAGTATAGGTAACTATACTGTCTATCCTGAAAATAATGTACCACGGTCGGATGTGATTTGTTGCTAATGAATGAAAAAAAGCTTGATCTTTTTTCTCTTTTTTTTGTTTAGGCTATCCCGCATCACGGTCCCACCATTAAGGGTGAATATATATCCCGACACACTTGCTATCATCATGATCAGATTGAAAACTGAAGTCTGTGAACCTCATAAGTTTTAAGTCCATTTCACCATATACAAGCCACTAGTCCTTAGTATTTCTTAAATACTTTATAATGATTTTAACAACCTTTCGATGGTTCTCTCCTACATCAAATTGGTATCTACTCACTACCCCTAGTGAGTATGCCACATCTGATCGTGTACATATCATGGTGTACATGATAGAACTCATTATCGAAGTATATGATATTCTACTCATATGCTCTCTTTCTAGAGGTGTTGTCGGACAATCCTTCTTTGAAAGAGAAATTTCATGGCCTTTTGATAGATAGCCTTTCTTAAAATTCTCCATGTTGAATCATTTTAGCACATTATCAATGTACATAGACTGGGACAATCCAAGCAACTTTTTAGATCTATCTCTATAGATCTTCATCCCTAGGATGTAGAAAGCTTCTTCCAAATCTTTCATAGAGAACTATGATAATAGCCAGATCTTTATTTCTTGCAATGTAGGGACATCATTCTCGATTAAGAAAATATCATCCACATATAATACTAAGAATACTATTGTTGAACCATTAGCCTACTTGTATATACAGGACTCCTCTTCATTCTTAATAAAGTCATACATTTTGATTATTCTATTAAATCATATATTCCAGCTCTGAGATGCCTGCTTTAATCCATAAAAGGATCTTTGAAGCTTATACACCTTAGACTCATCTATGGATGTGAATCCTTCAACTTGTATCATATACACCTCTTCATTCAGCTCTCCATTTAGAAAAGTCATTTTCACATCCATCTGTTAGATTTCATAATCTAGATGGACAGCGATAGCAAGCATAATCCAAATGGATTTGAGCATTACCATAGGAGAAATTGTCTCGTCATAGTCAATATCATAATGTTGACGATACCCCTTGGCAACCAAGCGGGCTTTATAGGTCTCCACCTTTCCATTTGCGCTCCTTTTTCTTTTGAAGATCCACTTACACCCTATGGATTTTACCCCTTCAGGTGGGTCAAGCAATGTCCATACATCGTTGATTTTCATGAATTCTATTTTGAATTTCATGGCCTCAACCCATTTCTCAAAGTTGGATCTCTGCATTGCATCCATATAGGTGATCGAGTCCTAATCATTCTCATCGAGTTCGATAGGATCCTCATTTTGGATCAAAAAATCATAGTATCTATCTAATTGATGTGGTAATCTATCAGATCGCCTTAAGGATGCATCTACAATGGATTATGGGTCTGATCTAATCAGATCCAGCTTAGGTTCTATAACTTATGTCTGTTCTTCCATCTATCATACTTCATCAAGTTCGACCTTAGAGGCATTAGTTCCTTCACCAAGAAACTTCTTTTCTAAAAAGACTACCTTAAGACTGACAAACACTTTTTGCTCATCAGTAAGGTAGAAGTAGTTTCCTTTGGTCTCTTTTGGATAACCTATAAAACTATACTTATCAGACCTAGGTTCAAGTTTGTCTATCATCAAACGTTTGATGTAAGTTGGACACCCCCAAATCCTAAGGTGTGAAAGCACTGGCTTACATCCTGTCCATATCTCATATGGTGTTTTATCAATAGATTTACTCAAAACCCAATTTAGAATGTAACAAGCTGACTCGAGCACATATCCCCATAGGAAGATCGACAAACCAGCAAATCCTATTATGGATCGAACTATGTCCAACAGGATCTGATTTTTTCTTTCAGACACACCATTATATTGTGGTATTCTGAGAGAGGTCCATTGGAAGAGAATTCTATTCTTTCTAAGATATGTTAGAAACTCATTAGAAAGATATTCACCCCCTCGATCAGATCGAAAAGTTTTAATACTCTTTCCAGTTTGCTTTTCTACCTCATTTTGAAATAGTTTGAACATTTCAAACGACTCCAACTTATGCTTCATTAAATAGACATACCCATATCTTGATAGATCGTCTGTGAAGGTTATGAAGTAGAAGTATCCACCTCTGGCACTTGAGCTCATGGGTCCACATACATCCAAATGTACTAGACTTAGGAGTTCAGTGGCTCGTTCATCTTTTTCAGTAAAAGATGACTTGGTCATCTTACCAAGAAGACAGGACTCATAGGTTGGAAGTGATTCATAATCACTAATCTCAAGAATTTCTTCTTGAGTTAATCTATTAATTCTATTCTTATTAATATGACCTAGTCTATAGTGCCAAAAGTATACATTAAATACATCACTAATTTTAGGGCATTTATTGAAGGATTGAACCACGTTAACAGGCATAGAAAGTAAATAAATTCGTTATTCAATTATTCAATAAAAATTATAACATCATTCAAAATGATATTATAAAATTTTTTTTTTATTGATATTTCAAAATCATTCATGGCCAAAAGGCCTACAGAAATGATATTCAATAAGAAAGTTGGATAAAAATGACATTCATTAAGAATAACTTTATTTGAATTGATTATAAGGTTCATGATTTTTAAAGTTAGAATTGAAACTTATCTTTTATCCCCAACATTCAGGAACCTCTCGCCTTAATCAAATCTCCTACTAACCTGCAAGCCCTATATGGAATTACAAATATGATAAGGGCTTCTAGTATCTAATACACAGGCGGTAGAATCAAATAAGAAAAAATTGTAAGATGTTATCATATAATTATCTTGTCCAGCAATCACTTGCTTCCTTCTCGACCTGTTCAGGTCCAGGAAGGCAATGTATAGAGGACAATTTCTCTTTCAATGCCCCTGCTTCTTCTAGAAGAAGCACTCTGCCTGGCTCTGGTCGGGCTTGCACTTCTTGGTCCAACCTTGTGCAGTTGACTCGGTATTTGGCTGCACCCTCTTGTTCTTCTTCTTCTTGTTCTTCTTTCCTTTCTTAAAGGATTGACGATCAGAAGAAGATCCTACCACTACATTCACTGTCTCCTTATGGAGTTGATGATCTTTCTCAAAATTCTGCAGCAACCCCAACAATCCATGGTAGTTGACTGTAGGCTTTGTCATTCTGAAATAAGTTAGGAAGGAGAGGAAGGACTTGGATAAGGAATTAAGGATCGCATCCTTACCAAGCTGCTCATGTAGGGAAAAGCGCAGCTTGCTAAGGCGCTCGATCATCTCGATCATGTACAATACATGATCGGTGATTGAGACCCCATCCCTCATCCAAGCATTGAAAATAGCACAACTTGTTTTATGCCTTTCAACATCATCAAGCATGCCAAAGGAGTCATTCAACATTTAAAGCATCTTCTATAACTAGGCATTTTCAAACCTACGACTAAACTCGTCGTTCATTGCCGCCAGCATTATACACCGAATGGTGGTACGATCATTGAGGTACCTCTGATGAGTGTCTTCAACCACTTCTCTAGCGTTCGGAGCTGGCTCCTCAGGTGTAAGATCTGTTACGATATAAAGGATCCGCTCATGCTCCAAGATAATTTTCAACATACGATACCAGCTATCATAGTTGGGTTCCATTAATTTGTCATTATCTAATAATGATCGGAGTGACATGTTAGTGGCCATTCCTGCATAATAAGGAAAACCAAACCTAATTAATATATGAATCAATTATCCTAAAGACTTGGACTTTAGTCTAAAGGTTCTCTTACTATTTTATATGAATTGATAGCCTCTACCTCTGATTCGAGGAATTACTTTAATTCCTTAGTGGGTACTAGAATTCACACAGACTACACACGAGCCCAACTTTGGTTAGTCAACTCATGTGCACTTATGGGTAGGTTCAAAATCAATTATTTCTCTAAATAATTTTTAGTAATATCAATTTTGCCCCAGAGACCTAATCAGTAGGCTTTGGCCTCCACTGAAAAAGTATGATTAGGTCCAACCATTAACATGACGACATTTGATTTTATCTAACCAATAAATGATCAGACTCGACTTTGGTCGGCCAACCCAAACACTATCAGAAAGACTTAACTAAATCATCATTTTATGAATGATAATTTCATTAGTCAATAAGCATCAGACCTTTGGGCCTCCGGTGATTATCAAATTAATGAACCCATTATCACCCAACTTATTGGGAGGCTATTTTTTAGTTATCTATATAACTATTTTATTTTTAAGAATCTAATAATTTTAGAGAATTTAGTTAACATATTTAAGAAATGCGAGCCAATTTTGATCCTCCCACTGACTTCACCAAGTCAGATAAAAAACAAAGAATCCAATCTAAGTTGGCATTAGGAGTACCTAAATCAGTTAGACTGATTTACCTAATTAACATGGGTGAGCTTGAATCACCAAATAATCTAATCAAAACCTAACTCACCAGGATGGCTAGGTAAGTGAGATCAGTGGAAGGAATATGCCATTAACCTATTAAAGATCGAATTAGTGCGAGTAGCTCCCAATTAAAAATCACTGGTCAAACTGTCAAACTTAACTTAAACATGATCCAATTTATTAATTTTTATTTGACCAACCTAGTAATTTCGAATTCGACCGTGTAGCTATGAATCAAGTCCATTTGATTCTTGTTAAAGGCATGGACTTGACCAACTACAACTATTGTAATTGAGTCTATAGAGTCCTTGATCTAATCTAAATTAATATTTAATTAGATTTGATCAATTACTCTAATTTAGTTCACTCTTTAGCTAACCTTAGGTCTAACTCAATTTATGGACCTAATTCAATTAACCCAATAACCAACATTTTATGATTAATAACTTAGTGTCTTAATTCATAATTCTAGATACTAAATCATTATACTTAATATTTAATTAAGTT
Source organism: Cocos nucifera (assembly GCA_006176705.1). Classification (NCBI taxonomy): domain Eukaryota; kingdom Viridiplantae; phylum Streptophyta; class Magnoliopsida; order Arecales; family Arecaceae; genus Cocos; species Cocos nucifera. The sequence continues at coordinate 21,521 of QRFJ01005067.1, read as the reverse complement.
TATGGGTTGTGGGTTAGGGTTTGGCATTTCAAAAATATTTTTTAAATTTTTAAAAGATTCTTTACAACTTAGTATTATTTACCAATTGAGTCAACTTACTTTAAAATCGAATCAGCTCAATTTACAAATAATACTAGTTACAGGATTTAATCTGAAACTATGTACACTATATAATACTAAATCAGGAATCAAACTTTATCTAATTATGCATTCATGATCATAAATTAGATTAAAGCCTAATATAATTAGATCATAAAAATATTAGATTAAATCTAAGATTTTATGATTAATGATATAGATCAGCAACGTACCAGGATAATCTTTTCACTGTAAGAGATAAATCCTACAGTAGGACAACCTGCAGTCCATGTGATCTTGATTTTAATTTTTAGATCTAATTAATTAAATTATTAAATTAATATTTAGATCAAATCTAAATTATCAATCTAAAATATATAAGCATATCATGTTTAGCGAACCTTGCTCTGATACCATTTGAAGAAAGCAGTGCAGAATTTGCAGTGCTACTTTCAAAATTTTTTTTAAAAATAGCTAAAATATAGTAAAAAAATAATTAATCTAATTAATTAATTTTTGATCATATCAGAATATTAAGCTCTATACTAAGGATCTAATCACAATATATATGCATTCATATAGATCTAAAAATAAAATTATGCAGCAAACTCTTTACTACATCTATCTATTCAGAATACAATATCTTTTCATGGGTAGCTGATCACCGCAATTTGAATTCATAGAATATTGTTCTAGTGTTGCACCACATCCACACATGTGTCCAACCTCTATGGTTGGTCCACACGGAGCTCTTGGTCCCGATCAACCCCACTAGAGTGCTAGCTCCTTGTCGGAGCCTTCAATGGCTGATCACGATTGATCCGATCGATCATATATATTCTAATTTTTTAGATATTCTAAAAAATTAAAATACAAATACTGGAGGATGATGAATAGGTGTTTCAAATTTGGTGGTGATCCGATGCTCACAGCACTCGATCTCTCCACCCGAACCCAAATTTCCAAATCTAGGGTTTCACTCTGCCCAAAAATGTTGACACACTAAAAATCCTATCACTCCCTCTCTATGTGGAGTTTTTTTATGAAATAAGTTTTTATGGAAAGATGACTTTTAGATATATAAACTGTATTTAGATCATATCTAAAAATTGAGTATCCTTAGAGGTAAAAATCAGAAGAGAAGAGAGGCATGAGGGAAAAATAAAGTGCTACAGGACCTAGCTCACCTTCACTTTAAGATTTTTCTCACCTAAAACTAATGTCCAATCATATTGAAATTTTTACCATAGAATTCTAACTCCCTCTTCTATAAGCACAAAAATTCTCATAATTTATTGACGTGAATACCATGGGAAAGGCGCATGGAAAGAGATAAGGGTCGGAGGTCGAACTTGTTTCAACCTCCCAACCAACTTCAAATTCAAAATCCTTCTTATCCCTATCCGACGCCCATACCAGAGTATTTGATGCATAGAAGTACTCCCCTTCTACATGTCCACTCTGAGAATGCACAAAAAATTGCATGAAGTAAAATCAAAGTGGGTGTGGGAAAAGGATAAGAATGAGAGGGAGTTGAGAAGTTTCAACTTATACATTGAATTCAAAATTCAAATTATTTTGACAAGTCCAACCATTGGATCAGGTCAAAGATAGAAGAGATAAGGGGCACAGAAGATATCTGGGTGTGAGAAAAAATCCACGTAAAATAAAGAGCGGCGTGGGTTAAAGGTTGGTCAAATATTGTAGGCGCAGGGAGTTGAAAGTTCAAACCTCCTTTGACTTTTCAAAATTAGTTTCAACTAAACCAATTATTCCAGATCCAATAAGATCAGATCAAATCTAACTAAATTAGGCTTAACCTAACTTATTAAATTTCTAATCAAATTAGAAATTAATTTGGTCTAGCCCTTGATTAAATCAGGGTTAAATCTTCCACAGTGATTAGGTCAACTCATGACTTGATCGGATCAAACCCAATCGAATCCAATTCGATCAAACTTGATCAAATCTCCATCACTCAATCAAATTGAGTTAATTAATAAATAAATTTTTAATTAATCCTTCAATAAACATAGAGTCCCAATTGGGTGGATGTCTAGGCAACAGTCCCATCAACATAAAACTCCTAAAGAGTACCAAACCAGTGGAACTCTTGAATCCGATGTCCCAAATGAATCAAACTCATGATCATAGAGTTCCAAGCTAGTGGGACTCTTGATCAGAGAGTCTTAGATGAGTAGGACTCAGAGTCCCAATCTAGTGGGACTCTTGTGAAGGAAAATCCTGATTTCCCAGACCAGGTTCGTTCAGATCTGATCGGATCAAGAGATATATTTCAAAAATTTTTCTCTTGGATCTTAATCAAATCTGAGATATTTTAGATCTGATCCTTATTATTCTAATAAAAAAATAAAATCTAAATAAATTAAATTAAATTTAATTTACCTTGATGTAGGATAATCCTATTACCCATTGATGATCCTGTAAGCAGCGGAAGGTTCTAGATCTAGCCACATAAGTGCTTGGCCTCTACCGGTATCCACTTGGACTAGATCTGGAGATCCTCTTCTTCTCTATCACATCTCCAAAAATTAGATCTGGATCTAATCTTGAGGATCTTCAAAACATCTTTTGAAGATCAGTAGTTGTCCTTTATAGCAGTGCAGCCTTCTAGCTTTCTGTTGCCTTTCTCTCGTCTGGATTGCACCAACTAAGATCCCAAACTCCTTTGGGCATGGAGAGGAGAGGGAGAAGGTGGACATGGCATGGAGGAGGAGAGGAGAGGCAGCCTTGGGGCATGAAAATTTTAATTGCTCTTTGAGTTGGGCGCAGGGTCTTATTTATAGACTAAGCATGATCCAACTCCTCTTCTTCCCAACCAATCACAATCCTTTATGAAATCAGATCTAAATCTGATTGGTGAGAATAGAGTCTCTTGGATTTATCCTTAGATGGTGCCTAAGATCAGTCAAACTAGGTTCTTAGGAGAAGTCTAATCGAAATCCAAAAGGGAGATGGAGTCCCTGTCCAATAGGGAGTCCTGGGCGCCTCCTGCTTGGGCACACACCAAGGGTGGCGTGCGCCCTCCTTCTTGCCAGGTTTTGGTAGAAGGATAGGCCCCCACCAGCTCTCCAATAGGTACATGACACGTGGACAGAAGTCAAAGTATCAATGATCAACATTTGATCAGTCAACTTTTGACCAAAGTCAAAGATGACCACTTAAAATAAGACAATTCCAGTCAGACCAAGTGAAGGCCTCTGATTGAGCACAAACTGTTAGATATATGTGCCCTAGAAGCCAGAATTGGCTGACACTTGTAATACACTTCTAGGGGCAAAATTGTAATTTTGACTACAATCAATAAAATGGGTTATTTTCTATCACACCTGTGTATTTAGTGTCTGTGATACATCCTTTGAGTTAATGGTAATGATAATTCATATTTTCAAGAGTTGAAAATTTAAGACATGAATAATCATTATTAACTCATAAACAGCTCCCGACCATAGGATCATCACGAGGATGGTGATTGATCCGGAAGGTTGGTGTACGATCGCTTCTCTTTAGTAGATGAGTCTTGAGTCTATGGTGTGGAGACACCGGAGCGAAAGTACAGGTACTCGTTAGAGAACGAGGGCACTGAGCGTGACCACCTCGAGTAGTCATTAGGAAGTCTACCTTCTCGTCAATGACTGACTCGATGCTGCAGTAGTGTGTCTGGTTCTTTGACCTGAGATGCATCGGCAGTTCACCTTGAGGGTGTTATAGTTTGACTACACCATTACTCGGTCTCCTAGCCATATGGAACCCTGAGGTGTATGTTGGCTATAGCATGTTCATTGTAGGAACTGGATTGCATCAAGATGGGATCTATCTACCTCGGTGGTAGAGGAGCAGCCCTATGATAATCATGAGAATCAAGTCCTGAAGCCCATGGCCATGGCAGAGTGAAATAATAGAAAGAGTTTCTATTTAGATTTTCACATTGGACTCGAATCGAATGATTATATCATATGACAGAGACTAGGGTTTGACGAGTTTACCTTAACCCTAATCTGATCGGGGCTCAAGATAGAAGAACTTAATCACACAGGTAGCTGCACCAAGAGGTTCGCATTCAGCTCTGATGGGTTGCCACCATATACTGCTAGGTGTCACTGGTGGATTTTGGGAGCAATTAGAATGATTTAGATGATCGATCATTCTAGCTGTTCGAATCAGAAGAGTTCTGATCCATCGAAAGGAGTTTCGATGATGTCTATGATAGAGATCATGACATATCCCATTACCATACAGAACTGAACCTAACTGGGTCACACAAACAAGGGTTTGAATCTGGTGATCATCAATTGAACTGATCTAGTTCAATTGATCTGAATGAGATTCAATTAGGTTCAAGGAAATCGTGCTAGCACTCGATTGAACCTAACGTTCTTCTTTTACTATCACAAATAAGTTGTCCTGACTGAGCCAAAGGAGTTTGTGCTCAATCAGAGGCCTTCATATGGTCTAACTGGAGGTTGTCCAAGTTAGAGAAGGTTGTCTTATTTTATAAGACATGACCTGCCATTTTTGGTCACCTGCCATTTTTGGTCCTTTGACTTTGGTCAAAAGTTGACCTTTGACTGGTCAAATGTTGACCATAGACACTTTGACTTTTGTCCACGTGTCATGCACCTATTGGAGAACTGGTGGGGGCCTGTCCCCCTGCCAGAACCTGGCAAGGAGGAGGGCGCACGCCACCCTAGGCGTGCGCCCAAGTTGGAGGCGCCTTGGAGTCCTTGTTGGACAAGGACTCCACCTCCCTTTTGGATTCCAATCAGAGTTCTACTAAGAATCCAGTTTGACTGGTCTTAGGCGCCCTCTAAGGAGGAATCCAGGGGTCTCTATTCCCACCAATCAGATTTAGATCTGATTTCACAAAGGGTTGTGATTGGTTGGGAGGAAGAGGAGTTGGATCACGCTTAGTCTATAAATAAGACCCTGCGCCCAACTCAGATTCTAATGCAATTAGAATAGAGATTTCCCATGCCCCAAGGCTGCCTCTCCCCTCTTCCTCCATGCCTAAACTTCTCCTCCTTCTCCTCTCCACGTCCAAAAGAGTTTTGGACTTAGGTTGGTGCGTTCCAGATCAAAAGAAAGGCGATCAAAAGAAGAAGGCTGCACTGCTGCAAAGGACGACTGCTGATCTTCAAAAGGAGTTTTGAAGATCCTCCAGATCAGATCCAGATCTGATTTTTGGAGGCATGATAGAGAAGAAGAGGATCTCCAGATCCAACCCGAGTGGATACCGGTAGAGGCCAGGCGCTTGCGTGGCTAGATCCAGAACCTTCCGCTGCAATCAGGATCATCTACAGGGTAATAGGATTACCCAAATCAGGTAAATTAAATTTGATTTAATTTATCTTATTTTATTTTATTTATTAAAATAATAAGAATCAGATCTAAAATATATCAAGATCTGATTGGGATCAAGAGAAAAATTTTTGAAATATATCTCTTGATCTGATCAGATCTGGACGAACCTGGACCGGGAAATCAGGATTTCCCTTCAACTGGTATCAGAGCCATGGTTCTAAATTGTTTAGATCTGATTTTAATTTTATTTTAATTAGAAAATAAAGTGATTTCAGATGTCACATGAGATGTGATCAGATCTGAAATCAGAAAAATTAAAATTAAATGATTTGGATCTAAGATTACATGAAGATATGCATGACTAGTTCTAGAATAGAATAGTTCTATAGAATAGTTTTGCATGTCTTTGATTTAATCTGATTAAATCATATTTTAGATCTTCTTATTTACTATTTTCTGATATTATAAGTGTTATAATAACATCTGATAAACAGCAAATAAAAATTATTTAATTTTAAATATCATATGAGATATGATTGATGCATGTCTAGACTAGTTGTAGAATAGTTCTACATAATTGTCTAGATTAGAATTTATTTTGATTAGATCAATTTAAATCTAATTTTTTAGATTATTATGAGATAATTTAGATCTGAAAATATGCATGATTTGATACATGAGATGTATGCAAAATATGCCATTGATTAGATCTAAATTTGTATATGAGATATATGATATAGATCTATAACTGTTTTGTAGTATTTACATGTTCCTGATTAAGGCGTTCCTCTTGGCCGTCCGGTCATAAGAACGAAGAAGGGTTTAAAGGCCCTCTCTTCCCATTCGATGGGGTGTTCTTATGACGTGTAGGGGTGCTGCGTGTTCGTCCTTAATCAGAAACCCAAAACTTACTTTCTGCAAAACCCTAGATCCTGAAACCCTAGGATTTATTGTGCATATTTTGTTTATGAACCCAACTTAATTAAGAATTAAGTTTATGGAATATTAATTAGGTCTAAAATTGAGAATTTCAGATCTAAGACATATTCATAATACTGGGTTCGGGCTTGGGTAGCTCAATTAGGTCTAAGCGGTTGATCAAACCGAATCAAGAGTTGGTTAGATGGGATCAACAATGCTTAAATTGACCAGCCTAATAGGATTAAGTCTGGGTCAAGATCGAGTCACGATCAAGCAAGACCTAATTAGGCTCAGAGGTTAGAGTCTGGATTGTAGGCTAACCCAATTGGTTCTGACTCAACAATTTGGTGTCTAAGGTAAGTTTGGCATAGACGACCGACTGGTTTTTAATTGGAAGCTACTCGACCTGAATGCGTTCTTGTACGAGTTAATGGCATATTCCTTCCACCGGTCTCACTTACCTGGCCATATCTGTTGACACAGTTCTGATCTGAGGTGGTCAATAATCCGAGCTAACCCATGCCACTAGGTTAGTCATAATTGTTATGACTAAGCCAAGTCTAGTTTAATGAGACCTGAATCAATTCTCCCTAAGAAAAGATTAAGTCTGAGGTCTTCCACCATTGTAGATGTGCGGGCCCTTCCCGGGGTTGATTGTTCTCGGCTGGATACAGTGGCTCAGTTGCACCGGGAAGACGCAACCATGTCTATTAGGCATTGGATGCTATGGGCTGGAGGATGAGTTGGGCTCAATATTTCGGATACGGTGAGAGACCCAATTAGGAACCCAGTCTATGCAAATGGTGGGTCTGACTTAACTAAGGAGTGGATCAATATTCCGGATACGGTGAGATTCATGAATTAGAGACCAAGTTTGGGTGCACCATGATTAGAGAATCATTGAACAAGAGTTGTTCACTCATTGGCTAACCCATCACCAATAACTGTTAGGTGAGGTGATGAGTCAGTTGGTGAGACCGCACCACCCACTAGAAATCATCAATCGTGGAGATTTTCGCATCTCTACAGAGGGAGTGTAGGGATCCGAGAAAATAGTGGGAGCTAATTTGTTTAAAAATAAAATCCCTAAACAAATTGGTCAAGTCAAAATTACAGTATCTAACTAGAATCTTTGACTCTCTACAGGAAAATGTCTGCGTCCAACCCACTTGGCACGTATCCTAGGACACACATAGACTGACTGGACCCAATTATAAAGATTGGCTCAGGAACTACAAAATTATTTTGGGTTCAGAGAAGTTAACACCATGTTTTGGACCAGGACCCTCCCACCTTACCAGCTCGTCCATCCACTGAACAGAGAGCGTCTCTGGAAAAATGGATTGACGAAGACAATAAGGCCAGATACTACATGTTGGGCTCGATGTCTGATGAGCTCCAGCGCCAACATGAAGATATCGGGACTGCTCGCCAAATGTTGGCTCACCTGCAGGAGATGTTTGGTGAACAGAGTCGCGCAGCCAAATATCAAGTCACAAAATGACTTTTTAAGGCTAAGATGCGTGATGGGCAGTCAGTCCAAGATCACTGTCTGACAATGATCAAGGACATGGAAGAGCTTGAGAAGCTCGGTGTGAAGTTGGACTTGGATCTGCAGAACGATATTATTCTGCAATCCTTGACTGATGCATATGGGCAATTCATCATGAATTACCACATGCATAAACTTCAAAATTCCTTGGCCGAGTTAATGAATATGCTGGTTACCGCTGAGCTTTCTATGAAAGGTTCTAAAGGCTCAGTTCTTGCTATGGAACGGACTTCTTCCAAAAGAAAGTCTTATGGAAAGAAAAAGAAGTCTGTGAAAAAGCAAAAGGTGGAAGGATCAAAGAAGAAGAAGGCAGAACCGAAGAAGAAAGGTCCGATGGCAAAGGAAAGTGTTTCCATTGCAACAGCGACGGCCATTGGAAGCGGAACTGCCCTACTTTACCTGGCCACCCTAAAGAACAAGAAGGAAGGTCCTTCTGGAGGTATGCTCGTTATTGAGTCTAACCTTACGGTTTCTTCTGCATCCAGTTGGGTGCTTGACTCTGGTTCTAGTGCTCATCTGTGCACTTCTATGCAGGGTCTTGAGGATAGCAGGAGGCTGAGGGATGGAGACATGATCCTACGCATCGGTAATGGAGCAAGAGTTGCTGCAGTAGCCGTGGGAACATACCCTCTTCGATTACCATCTGGTTTAGACTTAGTTTTAAAAGACTGTTATTATGTGCCTGCAGCTAGCAGGAATTTGATTTCTGTTTCATGCTTAGCACAAGAAGGTTATGTGATCACCTTCTTTAAGGACCATTGTAACATTCTTTATGAAAGAAATAAAATTGCAAATGGTTTCCTTATTAATGTCTTTATCAGTTTGCCATATTGATGTACCTGTTTAACTAGTCGAGCAAAACGTGAATGCAAATGACCTAGGGATAGTCCAACGACAGAACTATCTATTGGAACTGGAGATTATAGGCAATAGCAGAAGATAGGGATTAACAAATTTGGAGAATTATGGGCTATGAGTCATTGACTTCTTGAAGTCAATCCAACTTGTGAATCTTGCTCTTCAAGGCAAATGACTAAACTCCCTTTTGATTGGAACATGGGGAGTGTTAGATATATGTGTCGCTAGAAGCCAAAATTGGGGGCTGAAACTTTGTAATACACTTCTAGGGCAAAGATATATTATTTCATGGGGAAACAAATATGGTCCAATTAATGAAATGGGTTATTTTCTATCACACCTGTGTCATATTCTAGTGTCTGGTGATACATCTTTGGTTAATCGGTAATGATAATTCATATTTCTCAAGAGTTTGAAAATATTATAAGACATGAATAATGCATTATTAACTCAAACAGCTTCCGACCATAGGATTCATCAACGAGATGGTGATTGATCTGGAAGGTTGAGTGTACGGCGCAGCGACTTCTCTTTAGTAGAGAGTCTTGAGTCTTTTGTGTGAGACACGGGAGCGAGACTTACAGGTACTCGTTAGAGAACGAGAGGCACTGAAGCTGACCACCTCGAGTAGTCATTAGGGAGTCCTGACCATTCTTCGGTCAATGACTGGACTCGAGTGCTGCAGTTAGGTGATGTCTTGGTTCTATTTGACCTGAGACGGCTATCGCAGTTCCACCCTTAGAGGGTGTTATAGTTTGACTACACCATTACTCTGGTCTCTAGCCATATGGACCCTGAGGTGTATGTTGGCTTATAGGCATGTGTCATTGTAGGAACTGCATTGCATCAAGATGGGAATCATATCTACCTCCGGGTAGAGGAGTAGCCCTATGATGATCATGAAATCAAGTCTAGAAATCCATGGCCATGTTGAGTTGAAAATTATAGAAAGAGTTTCTATTTAGTTTTCCACATTGGACTCTGAATCGTATATGATTACGGTCATATGAAGAGACTAGTGGGTTTGACGAGTTCACCTTACCCTAATCCTGATCAGGGCCAAGATAGAAGAACTAAATCACACAGGCTAGCTTGCACAAGAGGTTTCACATTCAGCTTCTGATGGGTTGCCACCATAACTGCTAGGTGTCACATGGTGGATTTAGGAGCAATTAGAATATTATTGGATGGATCGAGCATTCTAGCTGTTCGAACAGAAGAGGTTCTGACCAGTCAAAATGTAAGTTTCGATGATGTCATATGAATAGAGATCATGACATTATTCCATTACATACTAGAAACCTAACTGGGTTCACACAAAAAAGGGTTTGGAATCTGGTGATCATGCAATTGAACTGATCTAGTTCAATTGATCTGAATGGGATTCAATTAGGTTCAAGGAATCGTGCTAGCACTCGATTGACCTAACTTTCTTCTTTTACATCATAAATAAGTTGTCCTGACTGAGCCAAGAGTTTGTTCTCAATCAGAGCCTTCATTTATGGTCTGAACTGAAGGAAAAATTCCTGATTTTCCGGTCCAGTATCGTTCAGATCTGTATTAGATCAGAGATATATTTCAAAAATTTTCTCTTGATCTCAATCAAATCTTGATATATTTTAGAAATCTTTCTTTATTATTTTAATAAATAAACATTAAAACAAGATAAAATTAAATCAAATTTAATTACCTGATCGGGTAATCCTATATACCTGAAGATGATCCTGATTGCCATCGAAGGTTCTGGATCTTAGCCACGCAAGCGCCTGGCATCTACCGTATTCCACTCGGGTTGGATCTGGAGATCCTCTTTCTTCTTATCACCCCTCAAAAATTTAGATCTGGATCTGATCTGGAGGATCTTCAAAACTCTTTTGAAGATCTGCAGTCGTCCTTTTGCAGCAGCGCAGCCGTTCTTGCTTTTTGATACGGCCTTTCCTTGATCTGAATTCGCACCAACAAAGTCCAAACACCTTTTGGACATGGAAGCAAGGGAAGAAGAGACTAGGCTGGAGAAGGAGGGGAAAGGCCAGCTTGGGGTGTGGTCTAATAGCATTCACCTCTTTCATGGATTAGGGTTGGGCGCAGGGCGTTCATTTATAGACCCTGTATATGATCCAACTCCTCTTCACTCTCAACCAATCACAACCCTTTGGCAACGATGCTAAATCTGATTGGTTGGAATTAGAGACCCTGGATTCCTCCTTAAAAGGCGGCCTAAGACCAGTCAAACTGAGATTCTTAGTAGAACTCTGATATGGAATCCAAAAGGAGTGGAGTCCTGTGCCAACAAGGGACTCCTAGGCGCTCCTACCTTGGGCTCAACGCCACCCTTGGCGTCTGCGCACCCTAACTCCTTGCCAGTTCTCTGGCAAGGGCGACAGGGCCCCCAACCAACTCTCCGAATATGTGCATGGACAGTGGGCAAAAAGTCAAAAAGGTGAATGGTTCAACGTTTTGACGCTATCAAAGGTAGACTTTGACAAAGTCAAAGAACAGAAGAATGGCAGTACGGTGGACAAGAAATGGTAGTTAATGTTCTTACAAAAAAGACAACCTATTCTGACTTGGACAACCTCCAGTCAGACCATATATGAAGGCCTTGATTGAGCACAAACTCCTTTTGGCTCAGTACAGGAACAACTTATTTACGATAGGGTAAAAGAGAAACGTTAGTGGATTCAATCGCGTGCTAGGCACGATTTTCCTTTGAACCTAATTGAATCTCTATCAGTATCAATTGACTAGATCAGTTCAATGATGAATCACCAGATTCAAACCCTTGTTTGTGTGACCAGTTAGGTTCAGTTCTGCTATGTTGTAATGAGGATATTGTCATTGATTTCTAGCATAGATATCATCGAAACTCCTTTCGTATGGACAGAACTCTTCTTGATTCGAACAGCTAGAGAATCGATCAATCTAAATTCATTCTAATTGCTCCCAAAATCCAACAGTCGGACACCTAGAGTACTATGGTGGCAATCCATCAGAGCTGAATGCGAACCTCTTATGCAGCTACGTGTGTATTCAGTCTCTCATTCTTGATCCTCTGATCAGATCTAGGGTTAAAGGTGAACTCGTCAACCCTAGTCTCTTGTCATATTGATGTAATCATTCGATCGCAGTCCAATGTGAAAATCTAATAGAAACTCTTTCTATTATTATTATCTTCTGCCAGGCCATTGGGCTTTTAGGAACTTTGATTCTTCATGATTATCATAGGGCTGCTCCTCTACCACCGAGGTAGATAGATCCATTCTGATGCAATTCCAGTTCTTACAATGAACATGCTATAGCCAACATACACTCAGGGTGTCATTTGGCTATGAGGACGGAAGTAATGGTGTAGTCAAACTATAAACACCTCAAGGTGACTGCGGAATGGCATCTCAGGCTCAAAGAACCAGACACACTAACTCGCGCATCGAGGTCAGAGTCATTGCGAAGAAGGTTAGACTTCCTACATGACTACTCGAAGTCGGTCACGCTCAGTGCCCTCATTCTCTAACGAGTACCTGTACTCTCGCTCCGGTGTCTCCACACGGGAGACTCAGGACTCATCTTACTAACAGAGAAGACCGATCGGTACACCACCTTCTGGATCAAATCACCATCCTCGTGATGATCCTATGGTCGGGAGTGTTTATGAGTTAATAATGCTATATTCTGTCTTAAATTTCAACTCTTGAAATATGAATTATCATTACCATTACACTCTAAAGGTGTATTCACAGACACTAAATACACAGGTGTGGTAGAAATAAACCCATTTCATTAATTATAGTCAAATTCATGCACATTTTGCCTAGAAGTGTATTACAGTGTCAGCAATTCTTGGCTTTCTAGGGCACATATACTCTAAACAATCTTTCCACTTGTCCTAAGCAAATTGGCTTACAAGTCTAAGTCATCTTCCTCAGGTGGGTCTTCGATTTTTGCAGCCCCCAACGGCTTTGTAAGTGGGCTGTCAACATTTATCTGTTGGAGTTGACTCTTCTTGCACTCTCAACGTAACCTTTTCTCCAAGGTATATCCGAGATGAGATGATATCGCCGTCAATGGTGCTTGGACTTCTCTGAGTGAGACCTCGGGCTCCTGTAGCAAGGGCTATGGCGCGCATCTGTGACTGTCGCCAGTTAAAGAGGAAATGGGCATCTTGATGGCATTACCCCAATTCGGTTGCAGGCAAACTCTAATAGTACCAGAAGCTATCTGATTGCAGCCTCTGATGCAGCCTCATATATTCGCTTTCATGGTGGAATCTGCAATATCACAGTTTGCTCCTCGAGAACTCTTTCCAGCGACAGAGTCCACACATTGCACACAAACAGACTTCATCAGATGTCGACTTTCGGATCATCTATTATCGGACATTGAAGTCCAAAAGCGAGTCTGATGTATCCTTGAACTTGTAGTTCTCGTTACCGAGTAAGACCAAACATCATATCATCCTTAGTCGTTCTCTAAGATATCTTAAGGATACATTTCACAGAAAGTCCAGTGTTCCTTCACCTGGATTTGACTTCTGATATCTGCTTGTGTAGACACTCACAGCATGGGCATATTCAGGTGTGTACATAGCATGGCATACATGAGGCTCCCTATTGTAGAAGCATATAGGGATCTTGTGCTCATGTCTTTATTTCCTCAGGTGTTGCTGGGGCCATTCTTCTTTGGAAAGATTGGAATAACCATGTCTAGAAAGGGTATTAATTCCCTCTTAGAGTTTTCCATACTAAAACCTCTTTTAGTTACTTGCCTCTAGTACATTTTCTGTGAAAGTCTAGCATCCTATTCGGTCATCCCTATAGACCTTAATTCTAGAATAAAGGATGCTTCACCTAGGTCTTTCATGGAGAATTCTTGGAAACACCACATCTTGACTGATGTCAACATGATATATCACGTTCCCAATAAGGAGGATGTCATCCACATACAATACGAGGGAAAGACAACAGCGCTCCCACTGACCCTTTTTTGAAAAAATGGTTCCTCTTCATTTTTGATGAAACCCAAATTTTTGATCACTATCATTGAAACGAGTGTTCCAGCTCCGAGATGCTTGCTTAAGTCCATTATGATGGACCTTTGCAGCTTGCCAACCTTCTGTGATCAGATTCACAGATGGTGAACCTAGCGGACTGTTCCACTATAGATATTTTCCTCAAGATATTCCATTTAGGAATGTCGTTTTCACGTCCATTTGCCATATATTAAATCGAATAGGCTAGTGCAACAGCAAGCAAATTGTGCGGTGGATATTTGGCATAGCTACAGGGAAAACGTATCCTGATAGTCAAATGCCTTCACGTTTGGACTAAACCTTTTGCCACCCAATCTAGCCTTGAATGTCTCCACATTCCCATCTAGCACAACTTTCTCTTGAAGATCCATTTACCCAATAGGTACTATACTTCTTGGTGAATCTTACCAAGGTCCAAGATCTTGATTTGAGTGACGAGTCGATCTCTGACTTCCATTGCTCTCAAGCCAATGTCTCGGAGTCGAATATCTGATATCGCTCGGTTGTAGGTTTTTGGATCATTCCATGAGCACCATACCTACAGGGAACATTTCTGCTCTACGTCCTCTGAAATATACCTAAGTATCTTCAGGGGGACGGGGAAACTCTTTACCGATCTACGAGGTGGAGGAGGTAGTATTCTTATTGCGCTTCAACCTGATTTGGTTCCAACTATGGTCCTTAGTTCTTTCCACTTGTCGGACTTTCTCATTTCAAGCTTAATCTTGGCTTTCAATGCCACTATCTTGAATAAACTATTTTTCAAGAAAATATGGCATGTCGACTCACAATCACGATTGTGGTCTTCTAGGAATGTAGAAATAGTATTCCTAATGACTCCTGTCAGGGAATTCCTATTAATCAAGCGCTAAAGGACCTAAACTCTAACTTGCCGCTTGCTTGTCTTTTGACATAAAGCCGAGACAACCCCAAAATTCTGAGATGACTCTGGACTTAGTTTCTTTACCTTGCATATCTCATACGGTGTAGTAGGAACGTTATTTAGAGGGAACCCCTAGCAGTTAAATAGATTGAAGTTTATAATGGGAGTGTCCCAAAGAAAAATCTGGGAGGTCTGTGAAGCTCATCATGGACTCTAACCATATCCAATAGCAGTCGATCTTTTCGTCCGTTCTGAAAACCCTGTTGAGTTGCAGGTTCCTGGTTGGAGTCCATTAGAGGACTATTGCCATTTTCCTTAAAGATTGTCTAGGAATTTCTGGCCTAAGGTATTCACTCCTCGATCTTTGATCGAAGAAACCTTAATGGGTTTTTCAGTTTGTTTTTCTATTCATGTCTGAATCTTTGAACTTTTCAAAGGGCTTAGGACTTATGTCTATAAGTTACACTACCCATACCTATACAGATCATCGGTAATGGTAATGAAGTAGACGAAATTACCTTCTAGCCGCACATCCAAATGGGCCGCAACACCATCTGTATGTATACTGGGCAAGGAGATCTGTGGCCCCTTCCCCATGTTCCAACAAAAGGGAGTTTAGTCATTTTGCCTTGAAGACAAGATTTCACAAGTTGGATATGACTCAAAAGTCAATGAACTCAATAGCCCATTTTTCTCCAATTTGTTAATCCTATCTTCTGCTATATGACCTAATCTCAGGTGCCATAGATATCTGTCGTTGGACTATCCCTAGGTCGTTTGGCATTCACGTTTTCTCGATAGTTAAAATAGGTTAAATCAATATGCAACTGATAAAGACCGTTAACAAGGAAACCATTGCAATTTTATTTCTTTCATAAAGAATGTTACAATGGTCCTTAAAAGAGTGATCACATAACCTTCTTGTTGCTAAGCATGAAATAGAAATCAAATTTCTGCTAGCTGCAGGTACATTAATAACAGGTCTTTTAAAACTAAGTCTAAACCAGATGGTAATCGAAGAGGTATGTTCCCCGGCTACTACGTAACTCTTACTCCATTACCGATGCGTAGGATCATGTCTCCATCCCTCAGCCTCCTGCTATCCTCAAGACCTGCATAGAAGTGCATAGATGAGCACTTAGAACCAGAGTCAAGCACCCAACTGGATGCCAGAAGAAATTGTTAGGTTAGACTCAAATAACGAGCATACCTCCAGAAGGACCCTTCCTTCTTGTTTTTTAGGGTGGCCAGGTAAGTAGGGCAGTTCCGCTTCAATGGCCGTCGCTGCTGCAATTGAAAACACTTTCCTTTGCCATCGACCTTCTTCTTCGGTTCTGCCTTCTTCTTCTTTGATCCTTCCACCTTTTGCTTTTTCACAGACTTCTTTTTCTTTCCATAAGACTTTCTTTTGGAAGAAGTCAGTTCCATAGCAAGAACTGAGCCTTTAAAAACCTTCATAAAAGCTCAGCGGTAACAGCATATTCATTAACTCGGCCAGGAATTTTCTGAAGTTTATGCATGTGGTAATTCATGATGAATTAGCCCATTTGCATCAGTCAAGGATTGCCAAGAATAATATCATTCTGCAGATCCAAGTCCGACTTCACACCGAGCTTCTCAAGCTCTTTCATGTCCTTGATCATTGTCAAACAGTGATCTTGGACTGACTGCCCATCACGCATCTTAGCCTTAAAAGTTGTTTTGTGAACTTGAATATTTGCTGCGCGACTCTGTTCACCAACATCTCCTGTAGTGAGCCACATTGCGCGAGCAGTCCCGATATCTTCATCGTTTGGCGTTGAGCTCATCAGACATCAGCCCAACATAAGTATCTGGCCTTATTGTCTTCGTCAATCCATTTTTTCCAGAGACGCTCTCTGTTCAGTGGATGGACGAGCTGGTAAGGTCGGGAGGTCCTGTCCAAAACACTGTGGGTTAAAGCTTTCTCGAACCCAAAACATATTTTGTAGTTCCTGAGCAATCTTTATTAATTGGGTCCAGTCAGTACTATGTGCTGTCATAAGGATACGTGCCAAGTGGGTTGGAGCAGACATTTCCCTGTAGAGAGTCAAAGTTCTAGTTGGATATTGTAATTTTGACTTGACCAATTTTTTAGGATTTTATTTTTTAAAAACAATTAGCTCCCATATTTTCTCGGAATCCCTACACTCCCTCTGTAGAGATGCGAAAATCTCGATTTTGATTTCTAGTGGGTGGTGCGGTCTCACCAACTACTCATCACACTCACCTAACAGTATTTGGTGATGGGTTAGCAATGAGTGAACAACTCTTGTTCAATGATTCTCTAATCATGGTGCATCCAAACTTGGTCTCTAATTCATGAATCCTCACCGTATCGGAATATTGATCCACTCCTTAGTTAGTCAGACCCACATTTGCATGACTTGGTTCCTAATTGGTCTCTCACCGTATCCAAATATTGAGGCCCAACTCATCCTCCAGCCCATAGCATCCAATGCCTAATAGAATGGTTGCGTCTTCCGGTGCAACTGAGCCACTGTATCCAGCGAGAAACAATCAACCCCGGGAAGGGCCCGCACTCTACAATGGTGGAAGAACCTCGACTTAATCTTTTCTTAGGAGAATGATTCAGGTCTCATAAATAGACTTGGCTAGTCATAACAATTATGACTAACCTAGTGGCATGGGTAGCTCGGATTATTGACCACTCTCAATCAGAACTGTGTCAACAGATATGGCCAGGTAAGTGAGACCGGTGGAAGGAATATGCCTTAACTCGACAAGAACGCATTCAGGTCGAGTAGCTTCCAATTTAAAAACCAGTCGGTCGTCTTGCCAAAAACTTACCTTAGACACCAAATTGTTGAGTCAGAACCAATTTGGGTAGCCTACAATCCAGACTCTACCTCTGAGCCTAATTAGGTCTTGCTTGATCGTGACTCGATCTTGACCCAGACTTAATCCTATTAGGCGTGTCAATTTAAGCATTGTTGATCCCTCTAACCAACTCTTGATTCGTTTGATCAACCGCTTAGGACCTAATTGAGCTAACCAAGCCCGAACCCAGTATTATGAATATGTCTTTAGACTGAAATTCTCAATTTTAGACCAATTAATATTTTCATAAACTTAATTTTAATTAAGTTGAGGTTCATGAAAAAATAAATGCACAATAAATACTAGGTTTCAGGATCTAGGTTTTGCAGAAAGTAAGTTTTGGTTTCGATTAAGGACGAACACGAGACCCCTAACAGTCATAAGAACACCCCATCGAATGGAAGAGAGGGCCTTTAAACCTCTTCGTTCTTATGACCGGACGGCCAGAGGACGCCTTAATCAGGAAAATGTAAATCTACAAAACAGTTATAGATCTATATCATATATCTCATATACAAATTTAGAGTCTAATCATGCATATTTTGCATACATCTCATGTATCAAATCATGCATTTTCAGATCTAAATTATCCCATAATAATCTAAAAAATTAGATTAAATTATCTAATCAAAATAAATTCTAATCTAGAAATTATGTAGAACTATTCTACAACTTAGTCTAGACATAGACCATGATCAATCATATTCATATGATATTTAAATTAAATAATTTTTATTTGCTGTTTATCAGATGTTATTATAAACTTATCAATATCAAAAAATAGTAAATAAGAAGATCTAAAATATGATTTTAATCAGATTAAATCAAAGACATGCAAAACTATTCTATAGAACTATTCTATTTAGAACTAGTCATGCATATCTTCATCTGTTCTTAGATCCAAATCATTTAATTTTAATTTTCTGATTTTTAGTCTTGCATCACATCTCATGTGAATCTAAATCATTTATTTTTAATTAAAATAAAAATTAAAATAGATCTAAACAATTTTAGAACCATGGCTCTGATACCAGTTGAAGGGAACCTGATTTTCCCGATCCAGGTTTGTTCAATCTGATTAGATCAAGAGATATATTTCAAAAATTTTCTCTTGATCTCAATCAGATCTTGATATTTTCAGATCTTGATTCTTATTATTTTAATAAATAAAATAAAATTAGATAAATTAAATCAATTTAATTTATCTGATTGGGTATCTAATTACCCTGTAGATGATCCTTGATTGCAGCCGAAGGTTCTGATGCTTAGCCACGGCAATGCGCCTGGCCGTCTACGGTATATCCAGCTCGGATTGGATCTGGAGATTCTCTCTTCTCTATCGACCTCCAAAAATCAGATCTGGATCTGATCTGGAGGATCTTCAAACCTTTTGAATAGACAAATCGTCCTTTTAGCAGCAGGCAGCCTTCTTCTTTTGATCGCCTTTCCTTATGCTGGAACGCACCAACCTAAGTCAAAACCTTTTTGGACTGGAGAAGAAGGAGAGAGGATATGGCATGGAGAAAGAGGGGAGAGGCGCCTTGGGCGGTGTCTAATACATTACTCATTTCATGGAATCTAGTTGGGCGCAGGGTCTTATTTATAGACTAGCGTGATCCAACTCCTCTTCCTCCAACCAATCACAACCCTTTGTGAAATCAGATCTAAATCTTTGTGGAATAGAGACCCCTGGATTTCCTCCTTTGAAAGGGCCTAAGACCAGTCAAACTGGATTCTTAGATAGACTCTTGATTGGAATCCAAAAGGGAGGTGGATGCCTTGGTCCAACAAGGACTCCAGGCGCCCTCCTACTTGGGCTCACAGCCACCCTTGGCGTGCGCCCTCTCCTTGCCAGGTTTCTGGCAGGGGGAAGGCCCCCACCACTCTCCAATAGGTGATGACATTTGGTCAAAATCAAAGGTAATGGTCAACTTGACCAGTCAAAGGTAGACTTTTGACCAAAGTCAAAGAACAAGAAATGGCAGGTGACCAAAAAATGGCAGTAATGTCTTAAAATAAGACAATCTTTCTACTTGGACAACCTCCAGTAGACCATATGAAGGCCTCTGATTGACACAAACTCCTTTGGCTCAGATAGGACAACTTATTTATGATTAGGAAAAGAAGAACGTTAGGTTCAATCGAGTGCTAGCACGATTTCCTTGAACCTAATTGAATCTCATTCAGATCAATTGAACTAGATCAGTTCAATTGATGATCACCAGATTCAAACCCTTGTTTGTGTGACCCAGTTAGGTTCAGTTCTGTATGGTAATGGGATATGTCATGATCTCTATCATAAACATCATCGAAACTCCTTTCGATGGATCAGAACTCTTCTGATTCGAACAGCTAGAATGATCGATCATCTAAATCATTCTAATTGCTCCCAAAATCCACCAGTGACACCTAGCAGTATATGGTGGAACCCATCAGACTGAATGGAACCTCTTGGTGCAGCTACCTGTGTGATTAGTTCTTCTATCTTGAGCCCCGATCAGTTAGGGTTAAGGTAACTCGTCAAACCCTAGTCTCTTCATATGATTAATCATTCGATTCGAGTCCAATGTGAAAATCTAAATAGAAACTCTTTCTATTATTTCACTCTGCCATGGCTATGGGCTTTAGGACTTGATTCTCATGATTATCATAGGGCTGCTCCTCTACCACCGAGGTAGATAGATCCCATATTTGATGCAATCCAGTTTCTACAATGAACATGCTATAGCCAACATACACCTCAGGTTCCATATCTTAGGAGACGAGTAATGGTGTAGTCAAACTATAACACCCTCAAGTGAACTGCGATGCATCTCAGGTCAAAGAACCAGACAAACTATCTGGCAGCATCGAGTCAGTCATTGACGAGAAGGTAGACTTCCTAATGACTACTCGAGGTGGTATCGCTCAGTGCCCTCTTCTCTAATGAGTACCTGTTACTTCGCTCCGTGTCTCCACACCTAGATCAAGACTCATCTACTAAAGGAAGCGATCGTACACCAACCTTTTACCGATAATCACCATCCTCGTGATGATCCTATGGTCGGGAGCTGTTTATGAGTTACATAATGATTATTCATATTCTTAAATTTTCAACTCTTAAAAATATGAATTATCATCTATCATTAACTCAAAGGTGTATCACGACATAAATACACAGGTGTGATAGAATAACCCATTTATTATTTAGTCAAAATTACAATTTTGCCCCTAGAAGTGTATTACAAGTGTCAGCCAATTCTGCTTCTGGGGCACATATAGTCTATAACACTGACTGGAAGGCCTGTTGTCCAGAGTCAGAAAGGATTGTCTTATTTAAAGATCATACCTCCATTTTTTGGTCACTGCCATTTCTTCGTCCTTTGACTTTGGTCAAAAGTTACTTTGACTGGTCAAATGTTGATCATTGATACCTTGACTTTTGCCACATGTCTGACCTATTGGAGAAGCTGGTGGGGGCCTTCCCCTCCAAACCTTCAAGGGAGGCGCGGCACGCCAAGGTCCGTGGCCCAAGCAGGAGGGCCGGAATCCTAGTTGGACAGGGACTCCACTCCCTTTTTGGATTCAGATAGATTCTCTAAGAACCTAGTTTGACTGGTCTTAGGCACCCTCTAAGGAAATCCAAGAGGCTCAATTCACACAATCGATTTAGATCTGATTTCACAAAGGGTTGTGATTGGTTGAGAGGAAGAGGAGATTGGATCACAAAGCTCTATAAATAAGACCCTGCGCCAACCCAATCTAAGAAATGAAGAATTAAATTTCAGCCCAGGCTGCTCTCCCCTCCTCTCCATGCCATGTCCTTCTCCCTTCTCTCCAGCGTCCAAAAAGAGTTTTGGGATCTTAGTTGGTGCATCCAGACGAGAGAAAGGCACAGAAAGCAGAAGGCTGCGACTTGCTATCCAAAGAGACACTATGATCTTCAAAAGATGTTTGAAGATCTCGTAGATCATTACTCCACGATTCTAATCTACTTGGAGCAGCGACGGATGTTGTACCTACGAATACTCACATCTATTCTT
>QRFJ01005066.1:49851-72448 GCA_006176705.1 Cocos nucifera | reverse complement strand
TCTAGGTGGGTTGGCGGCACAATAGGAAGAGTTTTGATTTCATAAAACTCTATCTCATAGAATTTGAAATCAAACAAATTCCTACTTAGACTTGGTCCTCAACTAATTTCCATGTAAGAGAGCAGCAAGGGGTGCAAGGAGGTGTGCATTGGGATTCTTGGGGCATGAAGGATTGCATGCACAAACCAAAGAAGAGGCATGGAGAGGGAGTGGGGACTTGTGTGGCACAAGGGGAAGAAGTCCTAGTCACATTAAGACTTCTAATTTGACCTGATCCAACTTAATCTTTGAATTAAATTAAATTAAAATTAATTAAATATAATTAGAATAGATCTTAGTCTAACTAAGAGCCTAATTAAATTAGATTAAATTAAATTTAATTTTGATTAATTTTTAATCAAATTAGAGATTAGGTTCATACAAGTCTTAATTGAACTAGGACTTGTTCGTTCTTGCAATTGGCTTATCCAATAAATCAATTAAACTTAATCCAATCAAATCTAAATTAAATTTAATTAAATTATATTTAATTAAATTTAATCTCATCCCTCTGACTTAATCAAATTAAGTCAATTAGCAATCCAATTGCTAATCGATCCTCCTATAATATTTGCACTAGGTCAAACATCAATCGTATTGAATGCTTAATCTTAGAACGACTCTTAATCATCGATCAACCATCTGATCAGATCGAGTCCTCTTATGTGTGTGACCCCATAGGTTTGAACCTATGATGGTAGTACAGAAATAAATTTCTGTATCAATTAAAGTGATCATCTAGCGATGGAATACTCTTAGAACCCATGTGGATATGGTCTCCATATAATTCATCCCCTTGACCTTAATGCTCATAGGATGACTCAGAGTTAACCTATCAACTTTGATTAGATCATCTACATTGTATTTCAAAATACTAAATCTATACTCAATAAACATTGTTGTCTTGATTAACAATGTATCATTTGGTCATGAATAGTTTAAGGACTAATCGATAAATCCTCTATTTATCGAAACTATATAGTCCTAAGGACTTCATCACAATAGGAGTTCATTAGAAGATTTAGATTTTATGATGAAAAAATTAGAATAATATTTTATTCAATAATAAATTATTTATAAGTATAAGATAGCACAATCATCAACAGGTTGATGATTGACTTTGGGACATAATTCCCAAGACCATTGACCATCCAACTTACGGTACCCCATGCAATGCAGGGATCGCTTATTGTATATGTCGGAGTGCATTAGGGTATGAGAGGTCTCCCTCTTAAGTGGCACTCCAAACTCCTTGAAAACTAGGGTAAAAGCCATGTCATAGGGTAGGCATGCCTTTATCCTGTTTGCAGCCTCTCTGATATGGTGCATCATCAAAGCTGGTTGGTGATGGAAAAATCTTAGGATTTTATGCATAGATTTCGAAATTTTTTCAAAAATTTGCATAGCGAAAGATTTAGATTAATCATATGAATCTACTAATACATGTAAAAACACCTACGTCTAGGATCTTATGACATGATATAAAGTATGCAACAAATGTGAAAATAAAAAACATGCATAGGTATTGATCATATCAATACTGATCTAGATCTAATCTAGTAGGATGTAGAGATCAGATCTCTATACTTGATCATAGGTCAAGAGCTCCACCATTGATTACGTGGATGAGAACGTTGCTCAAAGCTGCATAAGACATCTAGCCTCTATAGGTTATCCACATGAGGCTTCTAGGATGATCGAAGCTTCGACAATTGAAGATCTGCGTAGCGTGCTAGCACCTTACAGATCTCTATTGACGGTTGATCTTGGTTTTCTTCTTCAGATCTCTTGGATCTTCCAAAGGATGAAGAACCTAAGGAGGACTTGGAAGAGATGATCTTCCTCTTTGATCTCTCAAAGATATGTGGAGGAAGAAGGATAAAAAGCCCTAGAGAAGAACCCCTTCTTCTCTTCTTGTTTTTCTCCCACTAGGACACATGAAGTTGTTGTCCTAAAGAAAGCCC
This sequence comes from Cocos nucifera, assembly GCA_006176705.1. NCBI lineage: Eukaryota > Viridiplantae > Streptophyta > Magnoliopsida > Arecales > Arecaceae > Cocos > Cocos nucifera. The sequence continues at coordinate 70,445 of QRFJ01005066.1, read as the reverse complement.
ATGCCCCAAGATAATTTGCACCTAATAACCCACAAACAAAACCTCTATCCCATGGTCAATCACACATAGAAATCTCATATCTTAAATCCTTTTAAATAGGAAGATAATGAAGAGTCTTTATCTAGATCAAATACCTAGAAAAGCAACTTCCCAAACTAAGAAACTTGGAGCACCCAACTTTTGGGCACCTCCTTCATTTCCTTGGACGTGAGAAACCTGAATGGTGTGCACAACAATTTTCTTTTTCCATCAAGAAAATTAGATCAAATCTGATTAAAAAAAGGTGCCTTCAGTGGATAGTATTTATGTAATTAAAAACTCTATCAAATAAAGTCCTAGGTCAAAATAACTTATTTATTTTGACCTAGTCAAAAACTAATTTCCAAACAAGAGATATGGGGATATGTGAGGGGCTTCTTGGATGTGAGAAACATCATGCAAAACTTAGAAAACATGGCATGGGGCATCTTTGTTTGGCACGAGAGGGAAGGAAGAGAGTCTTAGTCAAACTAGGCTCTCAAGTATTCTTTGGTCAAACCAATTCTAACCCTAATTGAATTAAGATTGGTGCAACCTAATTAAGGATGATCCTAGTCCAACTAGAAGCTCATTTAAATTTGATTAAATCATACCTAATTTTGATTTAAATCTTAAGCCAATTAGGAATTAGGTGCACATAAGTGCTAATTAAATAGAAAATTGATCTTCTTTGCAATTGGCTTATCTTATAAACCAATTAGACTTGACCTAATCAAGTTTAAACCAAACTAAATTAAATCTTATTCAATTAGACTTGATCTTAGTCCTAATGCTCAATCAAATTAAGCTAATTAGCAATTCAATTGTTAGTTAATCCTCTTGCAATATTTGTACTAGATCAAACATCAATCGTATTGACTATTTGATCCTAGAATGATTCATAATCATTGATCAACCATCCAATCAGATAGAAATCTCTAATGTATGTAATCCCATAGATTTGAACCTAAGCCAATAGTACAAAAATAAATTTTTATACTAATTGAAGTGACTATCTAGCAATGATCCCGACATTCGGATAGGTCGAATGGACGTAAAGCAACATTTTAGAATCCATTCAAATATGGTTACCATAAAATTCATCCCTTTGACCTCTATATTTAGGATGACTCAGAGTTAAGCTATCAACCCTGAAATAGTGCATCCATAATGTATCTTAATGTAATTAGTCCTGTGACTCCTCACAAAGACTACCTTGGCCAAAGTTTTGCTAAATTGAAATACAATTCAACAAAACTCCTGAAAAGTAAGAGTGGTTAATCTCATCTTGACTCACACACCAACTTCACAAGTACTTAATTATGTCCAAAAATCTTTGATCATTGAATTAAAAATTTAGGTAGTCCGACACCAAAGTAGAGTGAATTGCTTGCAAGTCACCATGGTGATCTCAGGTTGGAGATATACTTATGCCCATATCACTTCAGAGTAAATCTTGACAGTAGAATCTTTGGAGTTGGTCATGTTCGATGATGATATATCCCTATATTTTATCTGCATGCTATACTAGTATCTTCACACTGCTCGGTTAAGAGGATAACCAACCCATATGATACATAACGACCTACATTTGATAAACGTTGTCATCTAGGATAACAACGTATCATTTGATCATGAACATATTTAAGAACTAAATAATAATTTTTTTTATCGATTTTAAATAGTCCTAAGAACTTCATCATAGCGTAGGAGTTCATAAAGGAAAGATGTACATTTATGATGAAAAAGCTAGAATAAATATTTATTCATGATAAATTATATACAATTATAAGATTAGCTCAACCATCAACAGACTGATGATTGACTTTAGAATAATTTTTAATAACTCCTACTTGTCTTAAAGCTATTGGTACAATATTTTATATCCATCTTTGACTTATGGCTATTGAACTTCTTTACTACAAGAGCTTTAGTAAATAGGTCAGTCAAGTTCTTCTTTTTATTGATCTTCGAAAGGTCAACATCACCTCAATCCATGATCTTTCAGATGAGGTGGAAATAATGTATAATATGCTTTGTCTGTTGATGTGCTTTTGGTTCCTTTGCCTGAGTAATGGCTCCAATATTAGGAAATATGTCCCAAAGTTAATTATCAGTCTATTGATGGTTGAGCTATCTTTGTAATTGTATATGATTTATGATAAATAAAATATTTATTCTAGCTTATTTCATTACAAGTATACATCTTCTTTCTGAACTCCTATGTTGTGTTGAAGTTCTTAGTACTATTTAGATTTGATAAAGAGAGAATTTATCATTTAGTTCTTAAATTTGTTTGCAATCAAATGATATATTATTATCTAGGATGATAATATTTATTGAGTGTAAGTCATTATGTGCCATATGGGATGGTTATTCCTTCTTAACCAAGGAGTATGAAGATACTGATATGACATGTAAGTGAGATGTAAGAGAACATTCATTCATTCGGAAAACATTTATATCGCGTACAGAACTTCTATGGATGACCCTGCTATCAAGAAATTTAGCCTTTATTTTTTCTAAGATTTTTATGAAAAATATAGAGATTTTATGTGACAATATTAAGATGGTCCATGGCTGGAAATATGGAGGGGACGCCCAAGTGTTGGATGCCCCATATCTTGCCTTAAATGGACATTCCTTGCTAGGTATTTGACCTAGACAAGGATTGTTCCATATCTCTATATATAAAGGAATTTTTGGCTTGACTTTTTTAGTGATTCTATACTTGAGAGAGAGCTATTGGGGCATAGAAAAACTTGAGAGAGAAAGGCATTGGGCATGGGGTTTTGAGAAGACACAAGTCCAAGTGTCTTGGTGAGAGAAACAAAGAAGAAGAAGGATTCTTCTTCTAGGGTTATTTTCTTTTACCTCTTCCTTCTCCTTTTTGTAATTTTTGAGAGGTGTCACTACTTTACAAATCTCTTTCCTTTCTTCTTAAAATTGGAGAGTCCAATATTTGAAGAAGGAGGATCCAGATCAGCCATCAAAAGAAAGATCAGCACAGTACTAACATACTATGTCAATTTTCTGCATCGGACTTCAAATCAAGGATCGAGGCCTTGTGTGAATAATCTGTAGAGGCCGGATGTGTGTGTGGCTTGGAGCAATGACCCGAACCTTAGTTCAGCAAGTTAAGAAACTCAATTTGCAAAGATAAGAGAGATGTGATCTCCCTTGTGTATCTAGATTAGATCTAGAATTACCTGGATGTTGATATGATCAACATCACTTTTGATTATTTTTATTTTCAAATTTAATAGCATGCTTAGATCATGTAATAGAATCCTAGATCTAGGACTATTTCATATATTTTAAATAAATTAATATGATTAATTTATTACTTCCACTGTCTGATTTTTGAAAAAGTTTCAAAATCAATCCCTGAAACCCTAGATCTATTTTCTTCAATTGGTATCAAAGCATAGATTCTTTATTACATATTTTTATGCATGTTTAGATTAATGATTTAGATTCAATCTAAAATATAATATATTATTTAAATCTAAAATTAAATAATAGATCATACAAACTAATTTTAAGATTGTCCTGCTGTAAGGTTTAACCCTTACAGTATAAAGATTGTTCTAGTTCGTGTAGATCTAATGTAAATCATAAATTTATTAGATATGATCTAGATTAATTTATGATTTATTAAATTTAAAAATAAAAGGAATATATCCTCAAGCTAATTTATTTTTAGGATGTTCTTTATCTTTCAGACTCATGTAATGATATTTTTAATAAATAAAGGCATTTATTTCATCATATGCAGTGTCTTATTATTTAAGATTATGATGAATCCTATAAATTAGGGCTATAATTTTAGGATTATGATGATATCATACTAGTGAGACCTAAAATCTTAAAACCCTAATTTAAATTTTTTTAGTCGATGGGACATTGAGTTAGGGATCAATGTTTTTCGGTAAGACTAGCACATTCTTTGTATACTCGATTGAGAGGATGATTGATCTCATAATAACTTGTGTATGACACTAATACAAGAATGTGGGTGCTCATTAGAGAATGAGTTCACTGAATTGATCCAAATTTAGAATATCTAATAGAGTCTAATCTACATGTCAATAGATGGTTCTCATAGTGGAATTTGTGCATGTAATCCTTTGACCTGAAACTACCATAGAATCTTATATATATAAATCCATATTTTGGTTCATACTCATTTATGACTCAGTTATGTACGAAATGATCTGGATATGGTAGATTATATATATGAATATTGTGAGTAGGTTAACATGAAATCGATCTCTCCTAGTAAGAGGAAATAGCATCCTACTTGCTTCAAACAAATGATAATTCAGGAAGACTTTGATCAAAGCATGATGAAAAATTAGAAATAGTTTCTAATATTTTATTAAATGAATCATCTTCATGAGATTGAAAGAGAAATGAATATGATATTTGGGTTGACATATTTCCATATCCAGAGTCATATTCAGGATACAGGAAGATCAAAGGATCTAGTTGCATGGTAATTTTCACTGAAGGATATTTTTGGTATTTTCATCAAAATTTTACATCTTTTGAGAAGTCATGATACGTTGCTAGACGTCAATCATGTCTTGTGGGTTCGATCAAATTAAAATTTTAATTTGATCATTAAATTAGAAAGTATTCTAAATTAAGTCAAATTGGGTTGGCTAGTTTTGACCTAAATCGATTTGGTTGAGTTCTAACCAGATTAGGTCAAATCACACCCAGACTCACTACTGGTTAGATGTGGAACCCAATGGATCACACACAAAGAGAGTTGATTAAGGGTCTAATTGGATTAGACCATGTTTGCAAGATGAACATGCTAGCACATGTAGCAAACCCTAGCACCTGGTTTCGAATTGGATTCGAATTGACTTTCGATTTAGGCTAATTTAGATCCGATTTGAACCAAATAGGATTTGGTCTTGAATTAGATTAATCTAGACTGATTGAGCTTCAGTTGGGGTGCCACATACCTAAATCCCACATGCTAGAGAGTCTCTCTCTTGCATGTGGGAAGTCTTTCATGCGCAAAGAATTCTTTGGCGCATGGAATTAGTTGGCGCCTACCTTCTTTGACTTTTTCCATTTTGTTATGTCACATAAATTTTTATATTGGTGTGGACATTAGATATGGGGGGTAGAAGAGTCCTTCTACAGATGAAATACTCCTTTTTTTTTAATTTTTTTGCCCAGGATGGTTTGTCGCCCAAGACCCCTTGCAGCCAAAGACTCCATGCCGCCTACTCCTCCTTGACGTCTCTTGGACCAAGTCAAGGTCTCTTGGAACTTTGACTATTCAAATATTATCTCCATGCCTTCTTGCTGAATGGGCGTCCCTTTTTGGAGCCATTGGATGGCCTTTTTTCTTGATCTAATGGATGAAAAGGGTGGTGCCAAAGATGATATATTGCGACTCTTCATAAAAAACTTATGTAGAATTAGTCCAAGAGTCCTTCTGCTTTAAGGCACCTCTTGGACTAAGTCTGCTTTAAGGCATCTCTTGGACTAAGTCTACATCTCATTTTTACTGATGAGGCATGAGATTGGCTGATGGGGCATGAAAAATTGATGAAGAAAGGGCGTGAGATTTTTTGTTGGCACCCCTACATACATTATAAATAGGGGTGCACACCAAGAGTACATGTGTGTGAAAATTATCTTTCTTTCTTACAAAAGTTTTTTTTTATCCAATTTTCTTTCTTTCTTTCTTTTGTCTAGACCTTGTCCTTATAAGGACAAGAAGTCATCTTAAGACTAAAAGATTAGGAAGAAAAATTAAGAAGACAAAAGAAAAAGAAAGATAGATAAGGAGAGGCAAGAAAGGTGACATAAAGGCTAAAGAAGGTCTTACCCTTTTAATTAAAATTTTTATTATTAGAACTCTAATTATATAAATCAAAGGTACTGGTGTCTTGATCAAGTCTCTGTGTGGATCAACGTTGGAGGATGAACATGTGGGCACCTGGTGGAAATCGTGATGGACTGCTATCGATGATCAGGATCAATTTAGGGTTTAGCGATAAGAGGTATGTTCTAATACTTTCATTTATGTTATAAATGCATGTTATATGATTTAATTGCTAATGAGGTGGTCCTAGAATTTGGGTTTGATTTATATGATTTCATATTTTTGCTTTGAAATCCTTGCTTCCGCCCTATACACCAATCTCATAATAAAATATTTAAATCTAAAAATAAATATTTTAGATTGCTTGGATTAATCTTATAAGGATGTCATGTTGTAAGGTTTATCCCTTACAATGAAAAAGCTATCCTAGTACTTTCTGATCTAAAAATCCTAATAATAAAATTTTAGATTAGATCTAAGAGATTTTATGATCTGATTAAAAATATTTTTAATCTAATTTTTATCATCATAAATATGTTAGATTTGATCTAAGGTGATTTATGATTGATTAGAATTAAAATAGTTTTAATTTTGAATTACATGAATATGTTTAGATTAGATCTAAATTAGTTTCATGTTTATATTATTTGCATCTTGATTATAAATCAACCATGCAACTGATTGATAGAACCATATTGTAAAAATATTTTATAAATATGAAAATTATTTTTGAAAAGCTGAACCCCAATCCTCAATCCAAAACCTAATTAAGAATTAAGAGTTGTTTGATTAGGATCTAGAATTATGAATTGAAGATCCTAAGACACAAATCATAATAGTTGGGTTAATGGATTGGTAGAAATTAGGTCCATTAACTGGGTTAGACGTAGGGTTAGTTTAAAGAATGAACCTAATTAGATAATTGACTAAATCTAATCAATAGTTATCTTATATTAGGTTAAGGATTCTCTAGATCAATTACAATAGTTATAGTTGGTCAAGTCCATGTCTTTAACGAGAACCAAGATGGACTTAATTCTTAGCTATATGGTCTAGCCCGAACTATTAGGTTGATCTAATCGAAACTAATAACCCAATTGGTATATAAGGTAAGTCTGGCAATGTATGATCGGTGGTCATTAATTGAGAGCTACTCGCACCGATTCTATCTTTGATGAGTTAATAGCATATCCCTCCCACCAATCTCACTTACCTGACCTTCTTATTGAAGTTATGTTTTGATCAGATCACTTGACAATTCGAGCTGACCCATGTCAGCTAGGTAAATTAGTGTGACTGAATTAGGTGCTCCTAGACCAGCCTATCAATGGTCTTTCTTAATCTAACTTGGTGAAGTCAGTGAGAGGATCATGATTAGCTGGCTCCTCTGACTCTCATCTCTAAATTAAATTAATTAAATTTTTTTAAATTATTATATCCTTAAAAATAAAATATTTATGGTGATAACTAGATCATAGCCTCCAATTAAGGTGGATGGTAATGGGTCCAGTACTCCAAATGGACATTGGAGGCACTTTATCCCTGGTGTTCATCAAGGTATTGGAATTAACATTCATCATATGATAATTAGGTTACACTCTCTGAATGGTGATCAAGTTAGCTAGAGCTTTCCTCAGGCCTGGTCATCATTCGTTTGATGCATTGAACTCAATCATATTAATGGTTAGACCTAATCAGGACTTTCAGTGGAGGCCCTAGCCTACTGAAAAATACCTAAGGCAAAACCTAATACTAAAAATTATTTGGAGAAATAATTAGTTAAGAACCTATCCATAGATGCATACGGGTTAGCCAAGAGCTTTCCTCGGACCCATATGTAGTCTATTTGGATTTTAGTATCCACTAAGAAATTAAGGTAATTCTTCGAATTGGAAGTAGAGACTATCAATTCAAATAAAATAGTGGGAGAACCTTTTGATTAAAGTCTAATTCTTTAGGTTTGATAAATTATTTATTAATTAGGCTTTTGATTCTCTTTTGTGTAGTTAAGGCTAAATCTTAGTTGCTTCATTCACTATAAGACAGTGATATACTTATGGGATCCAACTTTGATAATAAGTATCGAAAGTTGAACATTGTTCCATAGTATGAAGAGGTTCGTATTTGGGCTTCTATACCTAGTCTAAACAAAAGATCGAAGACTAACCTAAATCAGGTAGAGTGCTTCTATCATAAGAAGCAAGGACACTGAAAGAGAAACTATCCTCAGCACCTTACTTTTCATGATCCCAACAGGCTAAATAAGAGAAAAGAGCAAGGAGTTGTTGATCAAGAATGTTATATAACATCTTGTAATTTTTCTATTTGTGATACTACTACCTAGGTATTGAATACCGAAAGTCTAGTTCATATTTATAATTTATTACAAGAACTTCAAGTTAGTAGAAAATTTAAAAATAACGAGCAATTCCTGAATGTTGGAGATGAAATATCTATTCCAGTTCTAGCTATGGAAATAGTTCGGCTTATTTTCAATGATAATATCATTTCTTTAGATGAATGTCATTATTGTCCTTTTCTAATGAACATAATCTCTGTTGGTCTTTTGGCCAAAGATGGTTATCATTTATCAATAAAGAAAGATTATTATGATATCATTATGAATAATGTTACGATAATGTAAAACAACAAAAAAAATGATATTTATATTTTATCATAGCCTATGTGTATAATGTACACTTCTAAAAAATATCCTAGATTAGATAATAACTCTGATATCTATTTATGACACTATAGGCTAGGTCATATTAACAAGAACAAGATAAATAGGTTAACTCAAGAGAAAATTCTTGAAGTCAATAATTGTGAATCACTTCTAATCCATGAGTCATGTCTTCTTGAAAAAATGATCAAGTCATTTTTTACTGAAAAAGGTAAAAGAGCCACTGAGCTCTTAGGTCTAGTACATACTAATGTATGTGGACCTATGAGCACAAGTGCTAATGGTGGATATTTCTACTTCATCACTTTCACAGATGACCTATCCAAATATGGATATATCTATCTGATGAAATACAAGTCGGATTCATTTGAAATGTTCAAATGATTTCAAAATAAAATAGGAAAACAAACTAAATAAGGTATTAAAATTCTTTGGTCAAATCGAGGAGGTGAATACCTATCCAGTGAGTTCTTGACATATCTAGGAGAGAATGGGATTCTCTCACAGTGGACTCCTCCAGGAACACCACAGCATAATAGTGTATCAAAAAGCAGAAATTGAATCTTTTTAAACATGGTTCGATCCATGATGGGGTTTGCTAGTCTGCCTATTTCATTTTGGGATTATGCTCTTAAGACTGCATGTTTTATATTGAACAATGTATTAAGTAAATCTATTGCAAAGACTCCATATGAGATATGGATTGGACGTAAGCCTATACTCTCTTACCTTTGGGTTTGGGATTGTCCAGCCTATGTCAAATATTTGCAAACCGATAAACTTGGACCCCAATCTTATAAGTATGTATTTATAGGATGCCCCAAGAAAACTAGGGCTTATTATTTCTATCATGCTAAAGAATAAAAGATGTTCATCAGCAATAGGACATCTTTCTAAAAAAGAATTTCCTTGGTGAAGAAACTATTGCCTCTAAAATTGAACCTGAAAAATCGACACCAATAGCCAAAACATAACCGAATTTAATTAGATCAAACTCGAAGCAGAGTGTACCTACACCATTAGGATGATATGATAGAGTACTGCATCAGTCGGATAGATACTATGATTTTCTAGATCGAATGGTGATCCTATCAAACTCAATAAGAATGATGAGGATCTAATCACCTATATGGATGCAATGCAAAGACCTAATTCTGAGAAATGGCTTGAGATCATGAAATCCAAAATAAAGTTCATGAAGGTCAATGATGTATGGACATTGATTGATCCACTTGAAGAGGTTAAACCCATTGGGTGTAATTGGATCTTTAAAAGGAAGAGGGGCGTAGACAGGAAGGTGGAGACCTATAAAGCCCATCTGGTTGCCAAGGGGTACTGTCAACATTATGATATTGACTATGATAAAATATTCTTTCGTGTGGCAATGCTCAAATCCATTCTTATAATGCTTGTGATAGCTATCCATCTAGACTATGAGATCTGGCAAATAGATATAAAAATAGCTTTTCTAAATAGAGAGCTAATAGAAGAAGGGTATATGATACTGAAGGAAAATCCTGATTTTTCGATCCAGGTTCGTCCAGATCTGATCAGATCAAGAGATATATTTCAAAAAATTTTCTCTTGATTTCAATCAGATCTTGATATGTTTCAGATCTGATTCTTATTATTTTAATAAATAAAATAAAATAAGATAAATTAAATCAAATTTAATTTACCTGATTTGGGTAATCCTATTACCCTGTAGATGATCCTGATTGCAGTGGAAGGTTCTGGATCTAGCCACGCAAGTGCCTGGCCTCTACCGATATCCACTCAGGTTGGATCTGGAGATCCTCTTCTTCTCTATCATGCCTCCAAAAATCAGATCTGGATCTGATCTGGAGGATCTTCAAAACTCCTTTTGAAGATCAGCAGTCGTCCTTTGCAGCAGCGCAGCCTTCTTGCTTTTGATCGCCTTTCTTTTGATCTGAATCGCACCAACCTAAGTCCAAAACTCTTTTGGACGTGGAGAGGAGCAAGGGGGAGAAGTTTAGGCATGGAGGAATAGGGGAGAGGCAGCCTTGGGGTGTGGGGTTTCTCAATTCTAATTGCATTGCATTCTGAGTTGGGCGCAGGGTCTTATTTATAGACTAAGCGTGATCCAACTCCTCTTCCTCTCAACCAATCACAACCCTTTGTGAAATCAGATCTAAATCTGATTGGTTGGAATAGAGTCCCCTGGATTCCTCCTTAGAGGGTGCCTAAGACCAGTCAAACTGGATTCTTAGTAGAACTCTGATTGGAATCCAAAAGGGAGGTGGAGTCCTTGTCCAACAAGGACTCCAAGGCGCCTCCAACTTGGGCACACGCCTAGGGTGGCGTGCGCCCTCCTCCTTGCCAGGTTCTGGCAGGGGGACAGGCCCCCACCAGCTCTCCAATAGGTGCATGACATGTGGTCAAAAGTCAAAGTGTCAATGGTCAACATTTGACCAGTCAAAGGTCAGACTTTTGACCAAAGTCAAAGAACAAGAAATGGCAGGTGACCAAAAATGGCAGGTAATGTCTTACAAAATAAGACAACCTTTTCTGACTTGGACAACCTCCAGTCAGACCATATGAAGGCCTCTGATTGAGCACAAACTCCTTTGGCTCAGTCAGGACAACTTATTTATGATAGTAAAAGAAGAACGTTAGGTTCAATCGAGTGCTAGCACGATTTTTCTTGAACCTAATTGAATCTCATTCAGATCAATTGAACTAGATCAGTTCAATTGATGATCACCAGATTCAAACCCTTGTTTGTGTGACCCAGTTAGGTTCAGTTCTGTATGGTAATGGGATATGTCATGATCTCTATCATCGACATCATCGAAACTCCTTTCGATGGATCAGAACTCTTCTGATTCGAACAGCTAGAATGATCGATCATCTAAATCATTCTAATTGCTCCCAAAATCCACCAGTGACACCTAGCAGTATATGGTGGCAACCCATCAGAGCTGAATGCGAACCTCTTGGTGCAGCTACCTGTGTGATTAAGTTCTTCTATCTTGAGCCCCGATCAGATTAGGGTTAAGGTGAACTCGTCAAACCCTAGTCTCTGTCATATGATGTAATCATTCGATTCGAGTCCAATGTGAAAATCTAAATAGAAACTCTTTCTATTATTTCACTCTGCCATGGCCATGGGCTTCTGGACTTGATTCTCATGATCATCATAGGGCTGCTCCTCTACCACCGAGGTAGATAGATTCCATCTTGATGCAATCCAGTTCCTACAATGAACATGCTATAGCCAACATACACCTCAGGGTTCCATATGGCTAGGAGACCGAGTAATGGTGTAGTCAAACTATAACACCCTCAAGGTGAACTGCCGATGCATCTCAGGTCAAAGAACCAGACACACTACTGCAGCATCGAGTCAGTCATTGACGAGAAGGTAGACTTCCCTAATGACTACTCGAGGTGGTCACGCTCAGTGCCCTCGTTCTCTAACGAGTACCTGTACTCTCGCTCCGGTGTCTCCACACCGTAGACTCAAGACTCATCTACTAAAGAGAAGCGATTGTACACCAACCTTCCGGATCAATCACCATCCTCGTGATGATCCTATGGTCGGGAGCATTTTATGAGTTAATAATGATTATTCATGTCTTAAATTTTCAACTCTTGAAAATATGAATTATCATTACCATTAACTCAAAGGATGTATCACAGACACTAAATACACATATGTGATAGAAAATAACCCATTTTATTGATTATAGTCAAAATTATAATTTTGCCCCTAGAAGTGTATTACAAGTGTCAGCCAATTCTGGCTTCTAGGGCACATATATCTAACAATCTCCCACTTGTCCTAAAGCCAATTGGCTACAAGTCTAAGTCCCATCTTCTCAAGGTGGGCTTCGATCTTCTGCTGGCCCAACGGCTTTGTAAGTGGGTCTGCCACATTATCTGTGGAGTTGACTCTCTTGACCTCGACGTAACCCTTTCTCGAGGTAATCGCGGATGAGGATGGTATCGCCGCTCAATGTGCTTGGATTTCTGGTGAGACCTCGGCTCCTTAGCAAGGGCTATGGCGCCATTGTTGTCGCAGTAAAGAGGAATGGCATCTGATGGCATTACTCCAATTTCTGCAGCAAACTTCTTGTACCAGAATGCTTCCTTTGCAGCCTCTGATGCAGCGATATATTCTGCTTCCATGGTGGAATCTGCTATCACAGTTTGCTTGGAACTCTTCCAGCTGACAGCACCACCATTGCACACAAACAGACTTCCAGATGTCGACTTTCGATCATCTATATCGGACATGAAAGTCCGAGTCTGTGTATCCCTGGAACTTGGAGTTCTCCATTACCAAAGACCAACATCATATCCTTAGTTCTTCTCAAGTACTTAAGGATACATTTCACAGAAGTCCAGTGTTCTTCACCTGGATTTGACTGATATCTGCTTGTGACACTCACAGCATGGGCTATATCAGGTCGTGTACATAGCATGGCATACATGAGGCTCCCTATTGCAGAAGCATAAGGGATCTTGCTCATGCGTTCTATTTCCTCAGGTGTGCTGGGGCACATCTTCTTGGAAAGATGAATACCATGTCTGAAGGGTATTAATCCCCTCTTAGAGTTTTCCATACTAAACCTCTTTAGTACTTCCTCTATGTACATCTTCTGTGAAAGTCCTAGCATCCTATTCGGTCTATCCCTATAGACCTTAATTCCTAGAATAAAGGATGCTTCACCTAGGTCTTTCATGGAGAATTCCTTGGACAACCACATTTGACTGTTGTCAACATGGGAATATCATTCCCAATAAGGAGGATGTCATCCACGTACAATACGAGGAAGACAACAGCGCTCCCACTGACCCTTTTTGAAAAAACACATGGTTCCTCTTCATTTTTGATGAAACCAAACTTTTTGATCACATCATTGAAACGAGTGTTCCAGCTCCGAGATGCTTGCTTAAGTCCATATATGGACCTTTGCAGCTTGCAAACCTTGTGATCAGTATCACTGGATGTGAAACCTAGCGGCTGTTCCATATAGATATCTTCCTCAAGATATCCATTTAAGGAATGCCGTTTTCACGTCCATTTGCCATATTTCATAATCGAAATAGGCTGCAACGGCAAGCAATGTGCGGATGGATTTTAGCATAGCCTACTGGGGAAAAGGTATCCTGATAGTCAATGCCTTCGCGTTGACTATAACCTTTTGCCACTAGTCTAGCCTTGAATGTCTCCACATTCCCATCTGCACCAATCTTTCTCTTGAAGATCCATTTACACCCAATAGGGTACTATACCTTCTGGTGGATCTACCAAGGTCCAGACTTGGTTTGAGTGCATCGAGTCAATTTCTGACTTGCATTGCCTCTAGCCATTTCTCGGAGTCGATATCTGATATCGCCTCGTTGTAGGTTTTGGGATCATCACCATGAGCACCATTACCTACGAGGAACATTTTCTCTACTTCCTCTGAAATAATACCTAAGTATCTTTCAGGGGGATGGGAAAACTCTTTCCGATCTACGAGGTGGAGGAGGTAGTGTTCTTATTGGCTCAACCTGATTTGGTTCCAACTTGGTCCTTAGCTCGTTCTGCTTGTGAGACTTTCTCATCAAGCTTAATCTGCTTTCCAATGCCGCTATCTTGAATAAACTATTTTTCAAGAAAGATGGCATGTCGACTCACAATCACATTGTGGTCTTCTGGAATGTAGAAATAGTATCCTAATGACTCTTTAGGATATCCTATGAATCGAGCTCTAAAGGACCTAAACTCTAACTTGTCCGCTTGTTGTCTTTTGACATGAGCCGGACAACCCCAAATTCTGAGATGACTCAGACTTGGTTTCTTACCGTGCCATATCTCATACGGTGTGGTAGGAACGGTTTTAGAGGGAACCCTATTCAGTAGATAAGATTGAAGTTAACAATGAAGTGTCCCCAAAGAAAATCAGGGAGGTCTGTGAAGCTCATCATGGATCGAACCATATCCAATAGAGTCCGATTTCTCCATTCTGAAACCCCGTTGAGTTGAGGTGTTCCTGGTGGAGTCCATTGAGAGACTATGCCATTTTCCTTAAGATAGTCTAGGAATTCCCGGCTAAGGTATTCACCTCCTCGATCTGATCGAAGAACCTTAATGGGTTTTTCAGTTTGTTTTTCTACTTCATGTCTGAATTCTTTGAACTTTTCAAAAGCTTCAGACTTGTGTCTCATAAGATACACATACCCATACCTAGACAGATCATCGGTAAAGGTAATGAAGTAGACAAAATTGCCTCTAGCCGGCACATCAAATGGGCCGCACACATCAGTATGTACTAGGGCAAGGAGATCTGTGGCCCTCTCCCCATGTCCAACAAAAGGGAGTTTAGTCATTTTGCCTTGAAGACAAGATTCACAAGTTGGATATGACTCAAAAGTCAATGGACTCAATAGCCCATTTTTCTCCAATTTGTTAATCCTATCTTCTGCTATATGACCTAATCTCAGGTGCCATAGATATCTGTCGTTTGGACTATCCCTAGGTCGTTTGGCATTCACACGTTTTGCTCGATAGTTAAAACAGGTACATCAATATGTAACTGATAAAGACCATTAATAAGGAAACCATTTGCAATTTTATTTCTTTCATAAAGAATGTTACAATGGTCCTTAAAGAAGGTGATCACATAACCTTCTTGTGCTAAGCATGAAACAGAAATCAAATTCCTGCTAGCTGCAGGCACATAATAACAGTCTTTTAAAACTAAGTCTAAACCAGATGGTAATCGAAGAGGGTATGTTCCCACGGCTACTGCAGCAACTCTTGCTCCATTACCGATGCGTAGGATCATGTCTCCATCCCTCAGCCTCCTGCTATCCTCAAGACCCTGCATAGAAGTGCACAGATGAGCACTAGAACCAGAGTCAAGCACCCAACTGGATGCAGAAGAAACCGTAAGGTTAGACTCAATAACGAGCATACCTCCAGAAGGACCTTCCTTCTTGTTCTTCAGGGTGGCCAGGTAAGTAGGGCAGTTCCGCTTCCAATGGCCGTCGCTGTTGCAATGGAAACACTTTCCTTTGCCTTATCGACCTTTCTTCTTCGGTTCTGCCTTCTTCTTCTTTGATCCTTCCACCTTTTGCTTTTTCACAGACTTCTTTTTCTTTCCATAAGACTTTCTTTTGGAAGAAGTCCGTTCCATAGCAAGAACTGAGCCTTTAGAACCTTTCATAGAAAGCTCAGCGGTAACCAGCATATTCATTCAACTCGGCCAAGGAATTTTGAAGTTTATGCATGTGGTAATTCATGATGAATTGCCCATATGCATCAGTCAAGGATTGCAGAATAATATCGTTCTGCAGATCCAAGTCCAACTTCACACCGAGCTTCTCAAGCTCTTCCATGTCCTTGATCATTGTCAGACAGTGATCTTGGACTGACTGCCCATCACGCATCTTAGCCTTAAAAAGTCATTTTCGTGACTTGATATTTGGCTGCGCGACTCTGTTCACCAAACATCTCCTGCAGGTGAGCCAACATTTGGCGAGCAGTCCCGATATCTTCATGTTGGCGCTGGAGCTCATCAGACATCGAGCCCAACATGTAGTATCTGGCCTTATTATCTTCGTCAATCCATTTTTCCAGAGACGCTCTCTGTTCAACAGTGGATGGACGAGCTGGTAAGGTGGGAGGGTCCTGGTCCAAAACATGTGTTAACTTCTCTGAACCCAAAATAATTTTGTAGTTCCTGAGCCAATCTTTATAATTGGGTCCAGTCAGTCTATGTGTGTCTAGGATACGTGCCAATGGGTTGGACGCAGACATTTTCCTGTAGAGAGTCAAAGATTCTAGTTAGATACTGTAATTTTGACTTGACCAATTTGTTTAGGGATTTTATTTTTAAACAAATTAGCTCCCACTATTTTCTCGGATCCCTACACTCCCTCTGTAGAGATGCGAAAATCTCTACGATTGATGATTTCTAGTGGGTGGTGCGGTCTCACCAACTGACTCATCACCTCACCTAACAGTTATTGGTGATGGGTTAGCCAATGAGTGAACAACTCTTGTTCAATGATTCTCTAATCATGGTGCACCCAAACTTGGTCTCTAATTCATGAATCTCACCGTATCCGGAATATTGATCCACTCCTTAGTTAAGTCAGACCCACCATTTGCATAGACTGGGTTCCTAATTGGAGTCTCTCACCGTATCCGGAAATATTGAGCCCAACTCATCCTCCAGCCCATAGCATCCAATGCCTAATAGACATGGTTGCATCTTCCCGGTGCAACTGAGCCACTGTATCCAGCCGAGAACAATCAACCCCGGGAAGGGCCCGCACATCTACAATGGTGGAAGACCTCAGACTTAATCTTTTCTTAGGGAGAATTGATTCAGGTCTCATTAAACTAGACTTGGCTTAGTCATAACAATTATGACTAACCTAGTGGCATGGGTTAGCTCGGATTATTGACCACCTCAGATCAGAACTGTGTCAACAGATATGGCCAGGTAAGTGAGACCGGTGGAAGGAATATGCCGTTAACTCGCACAAGAACGCATTCAGGTCGAGTAGCTTCCAATTAAAAACCAGTCGGTCGTCTGTGCCAAACTTACCTTAGACACCAAATTGTTGAGTCAGAACCAATTGGGTTAGCCTACAATCCAGACTCTAACCTCTGAGCCTAATTAGGTCTTGCTTGATCGTGACTCGATCTTGACCCAGACTTAATCCTATTAGGCTGGTCAATTTAAGCATTGTTGATCCCATCTAACCAACTCTTGATTCGGTTTGATCAACCGCTTAGACCTAATTGAGCTACCCAAGCCCGAACCCAGTATTATGAATATGTCTTAGATCTGAAATTCTCAATTTTAGACCTAATTAATATTCCATAAACTTAATTCTTAATTAAGTTGGGTTCATAAACAAAATATGCACAATAAATCCTAGGGTTTCAGGATCTAGGGTTTTGCAGAAAGTAAGTTTTGGGTTTCTGATTAAGGACGAACACGCAGCACCCCTACACGTCATAAGAACACCCCATCGAATGGGAAGAGAGGGCCTTTAAACCCTTCTTCGTTCTTATGACCGGACGGCCAAGAGGAACGCCTTAATCAGGAACATGTAAATACTACAAAACAGTTATAGATCTATATCATATATCTCATATACAAATTTAGATCTAATCAATGGCATATTTTGCATACATCTCATGTATCAAATCATGCATATTTTTTCAGATCTAAATTATCTCATAATAATCTAAAAAATTAGATTTAAATTGATCTAATCAAAATAAATTCTAATCTAGACAATTATGTAGAACTATTCTACAACTAGTCTAGACATGCATCTATCATATCTCATATGATATTTAAAATTAAATAATTTTTATTTGCTGTTTATCAGATGTTATTATAACACTTATAATATCAGAAAATAGTAAATAAGAAGATCTAAAATATGATTTAATCAGATTAAATCAAAGACATGCAAAACTATTCTATAGAACTATTCTATTCTAGAACTAGTCATGCATATCTTCATGTTCTTAGATCCAAATCATTTAATTTTAATTTTTTCTGATTTCAGATCTGATCACATCTCATGTGACATCTGAAATCACTTTATTTTCTAATTAAAATAAAATTAAAATCAGATCTAAACAATTTAGAACCATGGCTCTGATACCAGTTGAAGGGAAATCCTGATTTCCCGGTCCAGGTTCGTCCAGATCTGATTCAGATCAAGAGATATATTTCAAAAAAATTTTCTCTTGATCTCAATCAGATCTTGATATATTTTCAGATCTGATTCTTATTATTTTAATAAATAAAATAAAATAAGATAAATTAAATCAAATTTAATTTACCTGATTTGGGTAATCCTATTACCCTGTAGATGATCCTGATTGCAGCGGAAGGTTCTGGATCTTAGCCACGCAAGCGCCTGGCCTCTACCGGTATCCACTCGGGTTGGATCTGGAGATCCTCTTCTTCTCTATCACACCTCCAAAAATCAGATCTGGATCTGATCTGGAGGATCTTCAAAACTCTTTTGAAGATCTGCAGTCGTCCTTTTGCAGCAGCGCAGCCTTCTTGCTTTTGATCGCCTTTCCTTGATCTGAATCGCACCAACCTGATTCCTTCAACCTTGCTGAAGATAAGATCTCCTACCAAGCTTCAACGTCAATCTCATAGAAGATAAGATCTTCTTCAATCTTGACTAGAGATCTCTTCGAGCTTCAACTTCAATAGAAGATAAGATTTCCTTCAACCTCGACTGAAGATAAGATCTTTCCTGAGCTTTAAACATTAATCTCAATAGAAGATAAGATTTCTTCAATCTCGACTGAAGATAAGATCTCTTCCAAGCTCCAACCCTTCAATAGAAGATAAGATTCTTTCAACCTCGGTTGGAGATAAGATCTTTCCCGAGCTTCATGTTAACATCAATAGGAGATAAGATCTTCTTCAATCTCGACTAGAGATAAGATCTTCCTCAAGCTTCAACTTCAACATCAACAGGAGATAAGATCTTCTTCAACCTCAGTAGAGATAAGATCTTTACGAGCTTCAACGTCAACCTCAATAGAAGATAAGATCTTCTTCAACCTACTGGAGATAAGATCTCTTCCAAGCCCACCTATCAACAGAAGATAAGATATCCTCCAAGCTTCAACATCAATCTCAATAGGAGATAAGATCTTCTTTAATCTTGACTGAAGATAAGATCTCCTCTGAGCTTCTAGGAGCTTCAAGCTCGGTTGAAGATAAGATCTCCTTCAACCTGACTGGAGATAAGATCTCTCCGAGCTTCAACATCAACTCAACAGGAGATAAGATCTCCTTCAACCTCAACTAGAGATAAATCTCCCTGAGCTTCAACGTCAATAGAAGATAAGATCTTTCTTTAACCTTGACTGGAGATAAGATCTTCCTTGAGCTTCAATGTTACCTTAATAAAAGATAAAGATATCCTTCAACTGTTGGAGATAAGATCTCCTTCGAGCTTCAACATCAATAGAAGATAAGATCTCCTTCAACCTTGGCTAGAGATAAGATCTCTCGGAGCTTCAACGTCAACCTTAACATAGAATAAGATCTTCTTCAACCTCGACTGGAGATAAGATCTCCCCGAGCTTCAATGTCAATGTCAACAGAAGATAAGATCTCCTTCAGCCTCGGCTAGAGATAAGATCTCCTCCGAGTTTCAACATCAACCTTAATAGAAGATAAGATCTTCTTCAACCTCGATTGGACATAAGATCTTTTTCGAGCTTCAACGTCAATAGAAGATAAGATCTCCTTCAACTTCGACTGAAAATAAGATCTTCCCTGTGCTTCAACATCAACCTCAATAGGAAATGAGATCTTCTTCAACATCGATTAGAGATAAGATCTCCTCCGAGCTTTCAGGAGCTTCAACCTCAACAGGAGATAAAATCTTCTTCAACTTTGGTAGGAGGTAAGACCTCCCCTGAGCTTCGATCTGAATGGATGCAGAGCCCAAAAAGAACTTCGATGGTCATCTTTTTTATACTTTCTTTCTTCAAATTTCAAACTCAAAAGTGGGAGGACTATTATTGGGGATAAACCCCACTCTCATCGATGTCCAATCTGATGCTTACCCTAATGCAATTGATAATCATGAAAGAGCTTCGATCGAAAATTCTTCCTCCAACGGTCGAACTCCTCCAGCGGTCGGATCCTAGCCGAACTCTTTAGTAGCTGAACTCCTCCTGTGAGAAATTTATGGTGCTCCCAAGCCTTGGGAGGCCATAGGCGAAGCCAGTGTGAGGGCTCTAAGGAGGCTAGGATAGGTGTAGTCCTAGGACTAGAATAGGAGTTATCCTAGGATGGAGGCGGCATGTAGCTCTTCATAGGCTTAAGGTTCAGATATTGAGGGCCTCAAGGGGCTTGGTTGGTGCTTTAGAGACCTGGGACATAAGATGAAGTAAGGAACCAAAATCAAAAAATCAAGACTGTAGAAGAAGATTTTCTGTAGGTTAGTCGGCTCAGTCTAAAACTAAGTTGGCTAAGTCTCAATGCATAGGCAAAATAAAGAGCTACGCATTCGAGA
>QRFJ01005066.1:0-49841 GCA_006176705.1 Cocos nucifera | reverse complement strand
CTCTAGTCAAGATTGAAGAAGATCTTATCTTCTATTGAGATTGACGTTGAAGCTTGGAGGAGATCTTATCTTCAGCCAAGGTTGAAGGAGATCTTATCTCCTGTTGAGATTGACATTGAAACTTAGAGGAGATCTTATCTTCAATCGAGGTTGAAGGAGATCTTATTTTCTATTGACATTGAAGTTGAAGCTTAAGGAGATCTTATCTCCAGCCGAGTCGGGGCTTCTCTTCTCATTCTCCTTCTGTCTTAAATAATCGGAGGTCTTTGACTTGCTCATGTTAGGATGAGGTTCTCTTCTTGTCTTGAATAATTGGAGGTCTTCGACTTGCTCATGTTAGGATGAGGTTCTCCTTCTATTCCTAACATGGCAATGGGGCACATATGGACCGTTGAACGAGCCTCTTCCCTCCTCCTATCTTAAATAACCAGAGTTCTTTGACTTGCTCATGTTACAATGAGGTTCTCCTTCTATTTCTAGCATGACAATAGAGGCACAGATGGGCCATTGAATGAGCCTTTTTCCTCCTCCTATTTTAAATAATCGGAGGTCTTCTACTTGCTCATGTTAGAACGAGGTTCTCCTCCTATTCCTAACATAGCAATAGGGTCACAGAATGGGCCATTGAATAGGCCTCTCCCCTCCTCCTGTCTTAAATAATCGGAGGTCTTCGACTTGCTCATGTTAGGACGAGATTCTCCTCCTGCTCTTAACATGATGATAGAGGTACAAATGGACCGTTGAATGGACCTCTTCCCTCCTCCTATCTTAAATAATCAAAGATCTTCGACTTGCTCATGTTAGGATGCTTCTCCTCCTATTCCTAACATAGTAATAGGGGCATAGATGGACCGTTGAATGGACCTCTCTCCTCCTCCTGTGTTAAATAATCGAAGGTCTTCAACTTGCTTATGCTAGGTGAGGTTCTCTTCCTATTCCTAACATGGCACTAGGAGCACAGATGGGCCATTGAATGTGCCTCTCTCCTCCTCCTGTCTTAAATAACTGGAGGTCTTCGACTTGCTCATGTTAGGATGAGGTTCTCCTCCTATTCCTAATGTGATAATAGGGGCATAGATGGGTCGTTGAATGGGCCTCTTCCCTCCTCCTATCTTAAATAACTGGAGGTCTTCGACTTGCTCATGTTAGGATGAGATTCTCCTCCTATTCTTGACAAGGCCACTTTTGATTGCTTCTTTTCTTTTGTCATATAGTTTTTATACTAAGAAATAATAATATTGAAATGGAGGAGTTTTATTAGAGAAAAATTACTGATAGCACATTCTCAGATTTTCTAAATTCTAGGATCGTGGGAGCATTGTTCCTCCAAGCTCCTTCAGCTGATGGGCTCCAGGCCGGACGACCTTCTCTATTTCATACGGGTCTTCCCAATTTAAGGCAAGCTTTTTCTAGCTCTGAGGCTGAGAGATGGCAGCTCGTCAAAGAACTAAGTATCCTAGAGATAGTATTGACGATGTCGAGAGGTGGTCGATCTCTTTGTTGTTTCTTCCTCCTTAATGGTTCTGACTGCGGTAGTGCCCTCGATCAATCTTCTCTTACTTCAGGCCCACGTCTGTGGAGTATTGAGAGGGATGTAGTTGTGATACCTTTTGGGGGAAGAATTTCATTGTGCCCTTCTATCGGAGCTTCTTTGATGATGAGCTCGAGGAGGAGTTCGGGCTTGCTTACGCTTGCGAAAAATCTATGAGCATGATCGAATTTCATTCGGCCCTCCATAAGCTATGAGTTTATTAGACTTACCTGTCCGCCACTCTCCTACGACCTCCTCTTCCTTCAACTTGAAGGCTTCTTTCGCTCGGGCATATCCTTCAGCTCGAGCTAGCAAATCGATAAAATTCCTAGGGTACTTCTTCTCTAAGAAGAATAGTAAATCATTCTTCTGAAGGCCATCCTACAGCATGGCCATTGCAACAGATTGGTCCAGATTTCGGACATCCAATGTAGCAACATTAAACTGGGTGACATAAGCCTAGATAGATTCTCCCTCTTTCTATTTGATATTCATCAAGAAATCCAAACATCGACGGGGATGTCGGCTGCTAACGAAGTGAGCTGCAAACTAATGGCTCATTTGATCAAAGAAGAAGATCGTATCTGGCTTTAATATCGAGTATCAATTTTTTGTAGCTTCCTTTAAGATAGATGAAAAAGCTCGGCATAAGATGGCATCTGGTACATCATGGAGCAGCATCATGGTTCGGAAGGCCTCTAGGTTATCGACTGGATTAGAGGTTCTGTCGTAGCTTTCAAATTTGGGAAGCTTGAAGTTCGATGAAATGAACTCTTGCATAATTTGGAGAGAGAAAGGGGGATCGGTGCGGACATCATCATGGTGAGCCAGGGTGATGTGGCAGAGTTTCTCAATCTGTCGGTCCATCTTTCATAATTTTTGATCGAGGACGTCATCTCGATCGTAGATCTTGGAAGGCTTTTAGTTGTAGATGGGGAAGATCTCTTTCGAAGAAGAATCAGGATCCGAACAAGTATTCTCTACTCTTTATTTTTTCTTTTCAGGGGAGACGGGTATGCTAGCCCAAGTACTCCTTCTTAGGGCTGGTTCCTAACATCCCGATGGTGGGTTTTCTGGTGGAACCATCACCGGGGTTTGCCGCATGGTCTACACCATTTTGGCAAGACCCTGAACCCGCTGCATCAATAGATTAAACAATTTTGAATCTATCATGATCGTGGATGGAGGAGGTGGTTGAAGCACCGATGATGGGGTAGGAATAGATGGATCTGGCATAGATCTGATGGCAGAAGTTGTAGATCTTTGGGTAGTCTCCTTCTTTGAAGGCATTTCTTGAGATTTAGGGAGAGGATGGAGATAAACTTTGAAGAAGAAGATCCACAGTATCAACTGAGTACTCCTTTAAGAATAAGGGTGCCTCAAAAATAGAGGCCCTTCCTTTAGCACCCATTCTATTGGTGCAAAATCTGATCGACGTCGGATCGAGCTGAAGTTGAGGAAGAAGAGATCGCTGCTGGTGACCTGCAAAATAAAATCCCATCCAAAGTCGATGGTGGTGGCTCCAGTAGGACCCTCCGACGATCATGTCAGCTCTTCTGGCAATAGAAATGGAGTGCTCAGGAAAGAAATCAGCAGAGTTTTAGGAAGAAGAGAGCTTAGAGAAAACGTATCTAGAGGGTTCCTTTTTACAGACGGAGCCTGTAGCGGACTGATAGTGATAGCCATAACTGTTCAATAGTAGGCTGCTCGGGGTCGCATGAGATTTGTTATGGAGATGAAGAGGTATCGTCTGTAGCAGACTGATAGTGATAGCCATAACCATCCAATAGTGGACCACTCGGGGCCACGTGTAGTTTGCTATAGATAGAGAGGTGTCGCCTATCGTAATATGCCCATTCATCAAAATTTAATAGTCAAAGTTCGGTAGAAGCAGACATTGGTTGATGAAGAACTTTGACATATATCAATTCTAGAGAAGTTTGAACTCCTAAAGTGAATACGGCTAGAAGGGATCATCTGGAAGGAATGCTAGCTGAAATATGTAAGTAATCTGCTGGAGAAATCTGACTGAAGAAGAAGTTCAGAAGGAGTTTGGCTCCTGAAGAAATTTGACTGAAGAAGTCTGAAAGAAATTCTACTCCTGAAGAAATATGACTGAAGGAGAAGTCCGAAAGAAGTTCGACTAATGGAAAAGTCTAGAAGGAGTCCGACTGATGGAGAAGTCCGGATGGAGTTCGGCCACTATAGGAGTTCGAAAGGGGTTTAACCGTTGGAGGAGTTCGAAAAGGATTCAACTATTGGAGGAGTTCGACTGCTAAAGAAGTTTGGCTCCTGAAGGAATCTGACTGAAGGAGAGGTTCAAAAGAAAAATCTGACTGAAGGAGAAGTCCAGAAGATGTTCGGCTTCTAGAGGAATCCAACTGAAGGAGAAGTTCAGAAGGAGTTCGGCCATTGGAGGAGTTCAGCCGCTGAAGGAGTTCGGTTAGGGTCCGACCGTTGGAGGAGTTCAGCTAAAATATGACCACTGGAGGAAGAATTTTGGTCGAAGATCTTTCGTGATTACTAGTTGCATTAGGCTAAGCATCAGACTGGACTTCGATGAAGGTGGGGTTTATCCCCAATAGATTTTTTGCTCCATCTTGTATCCCAGGTCTCCAAAGCATCAACTAAGCTCCTCAAGATCCTCAACACCCGGACCTTAAGTCCGTAGAGGGATACACACTGTCTCCATCCTAGGACAACTTCTATCCTAACCCTAGGATCACACTTATCCTAGATATTGGGAAATGTGTCCTAAAGCCAATCATCTAAGTTGTAGATGATTGAAACCTATATATGAATTATCTAATAATAATAGTTATTTGGCTGGTTCATTATAAAAGTTCTATCTTTCTTAAATGAACTCCAAAATTTTGATGAAGTTCTTAGAACCATAATCAATCGATAAAGAAGGATTTATCAAATAGTTCTTAAATTATTCATGATCAAATGATAAGTTATTAATAAGGATGATAACTTATCGAGTATAGGTCGCTGTATGCCATATGCATTGGTTATCCTCATAACCAAGTAATGTGGAGACACTAGTATGGCATCCAAGTGGAATGTAGGAGTACATCTATACTGAATATGATCAATGTAGCACTCTACTATCAAGAGTAGCTAGCTAAGGCCAATGGGTATAAGTATCCCTCTGACTTGAGATAACCATGGTGACTTGTAAGCAACTCACTGTACTTTGATTTTAGACTATTTATATTTCTAATACAGGCTCGAAAGATTTTTGGTTATAGTCAAGTACTTATGAAGTTGGTGTGTGAGTCAAAATGGGATTGAACACTTCTAATTAACTTCAAAAAGAGGATGTCTCATTGTATTTCAATTTAGCAAAACCTAGGCTTGGGTAATTCTCATGAGAAGTCACGAAATTTGCAAAATTTTAAGATACAATAGAGATGACTTGTATGAGTGTTGATAGCTTACTCAAAGTTGTCTTGAGCATTATTGATCAAAGGAATGAATTATACGATAACCATAGGTCAGGGTTCTAAGAATGTTGCTTTGCATAGATTTGATCTATCCGAACATTGGGTATCATTGCTTAATGATCATTTTAATTAGTACAAAAATCAATTCCTATGCTATCAGCTTTGGTTCGAACCTATGAGATCACACCCATAAGAGGATGTAATCTAATCAAATGGTTGATCGATGATTGAGAATCATTCTAAGGTCAAACAATCATCGATGGTTGATCGATGATTGATGTTTGACCTAATGCAAGTATTGTAGGAGGATTGATTAGCAATTGGATTGCTAATTGGCTCAATTTGATTAGGCAATTAGGCTAAGATCAAGTTTAATTAAATTAGATTTAATTAGAATTGATTTAAACTTAATTAGATTAAGTCTAATTGGTTTATTGGATAAGCCAATTGCAAGGAAGAACAAATCCCTATTCGACTAGGACTTGGGTGCACATAAATTCTAATTTGATTAAAAATTAAATCAAACTTAAATTTAATTAAATCTAATTTATTTAGGCTTCTAATTAGATTAGAATTTTTTTATAATTAGTTTGACTCAAAGCTATTTTGATCTGGATTCAAAAGATTTTGATCTAGTCAAAATAGGAGAGTCCTAGTTAGACTATGACTCCTCCCTTCTTCTCTTGTGCCACTAAGAAAGGTCCATGCCCATTATTTCAGATGTTTATGTGAAACATTCCAGACCTAAGAAGTGATCTCCATGCCTTAAACCTGGTTGTTTTGGAAATTAGTTTGAACAAGTCAAACTAGGAAATAGTTTTCTCTTCCATGGACTCTATATGATTGAGTTTTATAAAACCCTACTACTTCCCTTGGAAGGTGCCAAATAAAATTGGATTAGATCTAATTTTTGGCATTAAAAAGGAACTCATATTGGCATTATTTCCTGGTTTGCTCCATGCAAAAATAGAATGGGGTGGCGTCAAAAAGTTAGATGCCACCAAGAGTCCTTTTTTCTCATCTTTGACCTAGTCTTCCCTAAAATAGTGGAATGGAATGCCAACTCAATCCACACCCCTCTAATTTTTGTCACCCTTTTTTAGTTCTTGATGTACGTGAGGTTCTGATATCTCGTGCCAAAAAATTTGGGGAGGGGGTGCCCAAGAGTTGGATGCCCCCTTAGCTTCCTTATTTGAAATAGTTTGACTAGGTCTTTGACCTAGTGTTTGATTCCTATGGGACTCTTCCTATAAGAAAGCATTAAGGCATCTAAATACTAGATTTTTTATATGCCAAAATCTGAGAGAGAAAGGGTGAGGGACTTAGGAGGTTGGCGTCTAAGGTGTTGTGCATTGAGGGTTTATTTTGGACATGATATAGATCATGTCCTGTTAGGACAAGGAGAAGAGAAGAAGGTCTTCTCTTAGGTTCTCCTTGAGAGCTTTTTCTTGTCCAAGTTTTGCAATATTTTTCATGATAAAAATTAGAGAGAAATGAAGATGGAGTGTGGAAAAAATACTAGAGGTGAAGGTCTCCTCTTGTCCAGGTATGGAGATCAATGTAGGACATCAATCATTGATGTCTGAAAAGAGAAGATGTGTCTTCTCTTAGGGCTTTTTTATATGTTTTTATTTTCAAATTTTTAGAAGATCCAAGAGTTGAATTTTTTTCTTAATCCTACTTATATGCTTTATCTCTTGGATCGTCCAAGAGATCTGAAGAATGTTATTTAGATTAACTATCAGGAGGGATCCATAAGAAGCTAATACTTCGATTGGATCTTCGTTCGACGAATCTTTGGTTTATGTTGCAGCCTCGTGTGGACTATCTATAGAGGCTAGATGCATGTGCAACTTCAAGTAACAAGGGCAACATCTAGAATCAACCATAGAGTTTTTGACCCATGCAAAGGTAAGAGATCTAATCTCTTCTTCACCTAGATGCGATTTAGGGTTTGATCTAGAACTATTCTAGATCTAGGTATTGATTGATCAATACCAATCTTACTTGATTTATTTTTAAATTTATATATGCATTATGACATGTTATAGATTCTAGATATAGAAAGTAATTAGATTATATGCTTTTGTGGATTAAAAAGTTTAATCTACATCTTTCACTGTAATTTATTTCAAAAAAGTTTTGAATTTCAAGCATGAAATCCTGCATATTTTTTTATAGTGGTATTAGAGCATCTAGGTTCTTTTATAACATGATCATATTTGCATTAAAATAAATCTAAAAAATAAAACTCTAAAGATCGCACATACTGATTTTAAGGTTATCCTGCTGTATGGTTTATCTCTTATAGTAGAGAGATTGTCCTAGTATGTGTTGACCTGAATAATCTAAATCATAAATATGTTAGATAAGATCTAAAATAGTTTATAATTTACTTTTAGATTTAAAATTTAATATTAATTAATTTATGATCTGATTTTGTTCATTTAGACAAGATCTATATGATATGTTTCATGTCCTAGATCTAGATCTTGATGTTGCATATGTTGATGTGTAGTTTTTATTCTTTGAATCTAGTTTGAATATGTATGACATTTTTGATTTGTAGAAATTAAATTATGAACTTTCTTTCTACAAAATCCTACATTCAAAATCCTAGGATATGATCGAAATATTGAAATAAATCAGATCTAAAACCACATGTTGGTATAGAATCTGATTAACGTTGGATCGAGCTGGAGTTAAGGAAGAAGAGGTTGCCGTCAGTGACCTACAAAATAAAATCTCATCCAGAGTCGGTGGTAGTGGCTCCGGTAGGATCCTCCGATGATCAAGTCAGCTCTTCTGGCCAACAAAAATGGAGTGCTTAGGCAAGAATTCAATAGAATTTTTGAAAGGAGAAGCGAGCTTAGAGAAAATGAATCTAGAGGGTCTCTTTATATAGACGAAGCTTGTATAGCCATAACCATCCAATAGTGCGCCGCTTAGGGTCACATGAAATTTATTACCATAACCGTTTGTTATTGGGCCGCTCGAGGCCATGTGAAATTTATTATGGAGAGAGATGTCGCCCGTTCATTGAGATTTAATAGTCAAAATTCAGAGAAAGCAGGCGTTGGTTAGTGAAGAGCTTTGACATATGTCAATTTTAGAGGAGTTCAGACTCCCAAAGAGAATACGACTAGAGAAGATCATCTAGGAGGAATACTACTTAAAATTTGAAAGTAATTCACTGAAGGAATCTGGATGGAGTTTGACTGATGGAGAAGTTCAGAAGGAGTTCGACTGGTGGAGAAGTTCAACTGAAGAAGAAATTTGAAAGGAGTTCGGCTCCTGAAGGAATCTAACTGTTGGAGAAATTTGATTGAAGGAGAAATTCGAAAGGAGTTCGGCTCCTGAAGAAATCCGACTAAAGGAGAAGTCTGAAAGGAGTTTGACTTCTGAAGAAATCTGACTGTTGGAGGAATCCGACTGAAAAAAAAATCCAAAAGGAGTTTGGCTCCTAAAGAAATCTGACTGAAGGAGAAGTTCGAAAGGAGTTTGGCTCTTAGAGGAATCTAACTGAAGAAAAAATTTGGAAAAAGTTTGGCTTCTAGAGGAATCCGACTGAAGATGAAGTTCGAAAGGAGTTTGGTTGTTGGAGAAATTTGACTGAAGGAGAAGTCCGAAAGGAGTTTGACTGTTGGAGAAATTTGACTGAAGGAGAAGTTCGAAAGGAGTTCGGCTCCTAGAGGAATCCGACTAAAGGTGAAGTCTAAAAGGAGTTTGACTGCTAGAAAAATTTAATTGAAGGAGTAGTCTAGAAGAAGTTTGGCTGTTGGAGAAATTCGACTGAAGAAGAAGTCAGAAAGGAGTTTGGCTATTATAGGAATCCAATTGAAAGAGAAGTCCGAAAGGAGTTCGGTTGTTGAAGAATTTTCGATCGAAGCACTTCTATGATTACCAGATATATTAGGCTAAGCATC
The DNA here is from genome assembly GCA_006176705.1 of Cocos nucifera. Classification (NCBI taxonomy): domain Eukaryota; kingdom Viridiplantae; phylum Streptophyta; class Magnoliopsida; order Arecales; family Arecaceae; genus Cocos; species Cocos nucifera. The sequence continues at coordinate 40,935 of QRFJ01005066.1, read as the reverse complement.
AGACTGATCTTCGACAAGAGTAGGGTTTATCTCCAACACTAGTTCTCCTACTCTCAAGTTTAAAATTTGAAGGAAGGAAGTATAAAAAAGATGACTGTCAAAGTTATTTTCTAAGCTCTGCACCCATTGAGGTTGAAGCTCAGGGGAGATCTTATCTTCGATTGAAGTTGAAGGTCATGGGAGATCTTATCTTTAGTCGAGGTTGAAGGAGATCCTATCTCCTATTGAAGTTGAAGCTCGGGGGAGATCTTATCTCTAGCCGGGGTTGTAGAAGATCTCATCTCCTATTGAAGTTGAAGCTTGGGGGAGATCTTATCTCCAATTGAGGTTGTAGGAGATCTTATCTCCTATTGAAGTTGAAGCTCGTGGGAGATCTTATCTTCAGTCGAGGTTATAGGAGATCTTATCTCCTGTTGAGATTGAAGTTGAAGCTCGAAAGAGATCTTATCTCTAGCCAAGGTTGTAGGAGATCTTATCTTCTTTTGAAGTTGAAGCTTGGAGGAGATCTTATCTCTAGCCGAGGTTAAAGGAGATCCTATCTCCTATTGAAGCTGAAGCTTGGAAAAGATCTTATCTCTAGTCGAGGTTATAGGAGATCTAATCTTCTATTGAAGTTGAAGCTTGGAAAAAATTTTAACTCCAGCCAAGGTTGTAGATCTTATCTCCTATTGAAGTTGAAGCTCGGGGGGAGATCTTATCTCCAGTCGAGGTTGTAGGAGATCTTATCTCTTATTAAAGTTGAAGCTTGGGGGAGATCTTATGTCCTGCCGAGATTGTAGGAGATCTTATCTCCTATTGAAGTTGAAGCTCGGGAGAGATCTTATCTCCAGCCAAGGTTATAAGAGATCTTATCTCCTATTAAGGTTGAAGAAGATTCTATCTTCTATTGAAGCTCGTAGAAGATCTTATCTCTATCCGAGATTGTAAAAGATCTTATCTTCTATTGAAGTTGTAGCTCGGAGTAGATCTTATCTTCAGCCGAGATTGTAGGAGATCTTATCTCCTATTGAGGTTGAAGCTCGAGGAGATCTTATCTCCAGCCGAGGTTGTAGGAGATCTTTTCTTCTATTGAGATTGAAGCTTGGGAAAGATCTTTTCTCTAGTCGAGGTGTTAGAAAATCTTATCTCCTATTGAGATTGAAGAACATTCTATCTTCTGTTGAAGCTCGGAGGAGATCTTATCTCCAATCGAGGTTGTATGAGATCTTATCTCCTGTTGAAGTTGAAGCTCAGAGGAGATCTTATCTCCGACCGAGGTTGTAGGAGATCTTATCTCCTATTGAAGTTGAAGCTCATGGAAGATCTTATCTCCAGTTGAGGTTGTAGGAGATTTTATCTTCTGTTGAGATTGAAGTTAAAGCTCGAAAGGGATCTTATCTTCAATCAAGATTGTAGGAGATCTTATCTCCTATTGAGGTTGAAGAAGATTCTATCTTTTATTGAAGCTCGAGAGACATCTTATCTCCAGTCGAGATTGTAGGAGATCTTATCTCCTATTTAAGTTGAAGCTCAGAGAAGATCTTATCTCCAACCGAGGTTGTAAGAGATCTTATCTTCTATTGAGGTTGAAGCTCGGAGGAGATCTTATCTTTAGCCAAGGTTGTATGAGATCTTATCTCGTGTTGAAGTGTTGGGAACGTTGGTACGGCCTCTCCCTCCATCTTGTCTTATATCGATGAGGTCTTCAACTTGCTCATGTTTGGATAAGGTTCTCTTCCTGTTCTTAACATGGCCACTTTTTATTGCTTCTTTTCCATCATCACATAATTTTTGCACCAAAAAATAATAATGTTGAGATGGAGGAGTTTTATTGAAGGAAATTTATTGATAGTACATTCTCAAATTTTTTGAATTCCAAGATCGTGGGAGCGTTGTCCCTCCGAGCTCCTTCAGGCGATAAGCTCCAGGCCGGATGGCCTCCTCTATTTCATACGGGGCTTCCCAATTTGGGGCAAGCTTCCCCTGGCTCTGAGGCTAAAAGATGGTGGCTCGTTGAAGCACTAAGTCCCCTAGAGATAGTGTTGATGATGCCAAGAGGCGGCCGATCTCCTTGCTATTCTTTCCTCCTTGGTGGTTCTAGCTATGGCAGTGCCCTCGATCGATCTTCTCTTACCTCAGGCTGACGTCTGTGGAGCATTGAGGGGGGCATAGATGTGAAACCTTCTGGGGAGAGAACTTTGTTGTGCCTTTCTATTGGGGCTTCTTTGACGACGAGCTCGAGGAGGAGTTGGGGCTCGCTTGCACTCGAAGGGAGTCCATGAGCATGGTCAAACTTCATTCGGCTACCATTAGTTATGGGTTTATTAGACTCGTCCACCCGCTGCTCTCCTGTGGCTTTCTTATCCTTCAACTCAAAGGCTTCTTTCGCTCGGGCATATCCTTCAGCCTAAGCTAGCAAATCAGCAAAGTCATTGGGGTACTTCTTCTCCAAGAAGAATAATAAATCATTCTTCTGAAGGCCATCCTTGAGTGTGGCCATTACAATAGACTGGTCCAGATTTCGAACCTCCAATGTAACAGCATTAAATAGGATGACATAAGCCCGGATAGATTCTCCCTTCTTCTGCTTGATATTTATCAAAAAATCCAAACCTTGGTGGTAGCGTCGGCTGCTAACAAAGTGAGCCATAAACTGATGGCTCATCTAGTTAAAGAAGAAGATCGTATTCGATTTCAATGTTGAGTACCAGTTTCTTGCTCTTTCTTTAAGGTAGATGGAAAAGCTTGGCATAAGATGGCATCTAGTGCGCCATGGAGCAGCATCATGGTCCAAAAGACCTCCAGATGATCGACCGAATCAGAGGTTTCATCGTAGCTTTCAAATTGGGGAAGCTTGAAGTTCGACGGAATGAGCTCTTGCATAATTTGGAGAGAGAAAAAGAGATCGGTGCGAACATCATTATGGTGAGTCGGGGCAACATGGCGGAGTTCCTCAATCCATTGGTCCATCTTCCATAGTTTTTGATCAAGGATGTCATCTCGATCGTAGATCTTGAAAGGCTTCTGACTATAGATAGGGAAGGTCTCTTTTGGAGAAGAATCAGGATCCAAACAAGGATCCTCTGCTCTCTATTTTTCCTTCCCAGGGGCGACGGATATGCTAGCCCTAGTGCTCCTCCTTGGGATCGATTCCTGACATTCCAATATTGGGTTTCTTGGTGGAACCGCCATCGGGGGCTGCAGCATGGCCTGCACCATTTCGATAAGGCCTTGAACCTAATGCATCAGTAGGTCAAACTACCCCAGATCTACCGCAGCCACCAGTGAAGGAGGAGGTTGAAACACCGATGATGGAGCAAGAATGGATGGATCTGGCTCAGATCTGACGGCAAAAGCGATAGATCTCTAGGTAGTCACCTTCTTTGGAGGCATTTCTTACGATTAAGGAAGAGGATGGAGATGAACCTTGAAGAAGAAGATCCATAGGGTCGTCTGAGCACTTTTTCAAGAACATGGGTACCTTAGGAATAGAGGGCCCTTCCTCTAGTGCCAATTCTATTGGTGTAGAATTTGATTGACGTTGGATCACACTGGAGTTGAGGAAGAAGAGGTTACTATCGATGACCTATAAAATAAAGTTTCATCCAGAGTTGGTGGTGGTGGCTCCGGTAGGACCCTTCGATGATCAAATCAACTCTTCTGACTAATAAAAATGGAGTGCTCAGACAAGAATTTAGAAGAATTTTTGGAAGAAAAAGCGAGCTTTGAGAAAACATATCTAGAGGATTTCTTTTTATAGACAGAGTCTGTATAGCCATAATTGTCCGATAGTGGGCCGCTCGGGGCCATGTGAAATTTATTATCGTAACCATTCGATAGTGGGCTGCTCGAAGCCACGTAAAATTTATTACGGAGAGAGGTGTCGCCCGTTCGTTGAGATTTAATAGTCAAAGTTTGGAGGAAGTAGGCATTGGTTGGTGAAGAGCTTTGACATATGTCAATTCCAGAGGAGTTTAGACTCCTAAAAGAAATACGGCTAGAGGAGATCATCCAGGAGGATACTACTTAAAATCTAGAAGTAATCCACTGAAGAAATTTGGATGGAGTTTGATTAATGGAGAAGTCCAGAAGGAGTCCGACTGGTGAAGAAGTTCAGCTGAAGAAGAAGTTCGAAAGGAGTTCGACTCTTGAAGGAATCCAACTGCTGGAGGAATCCAACTGAAGGAGAAGTTCGAAAGGAGTTCGGCTCCTGAAGAAATTTGACTGAAGAAGAAATTCAAAAGGAGTTTGGCTCCTGGAGGAATTTGACTGAAGGTCAAGTTCGAAAGGAGTTTGGCTATTGGAGAAATTTGACTGAAGGAGAAGTCGGAAAGGAGTTTGACTGCTGGAGGAATTTGACTGAAGGAGAAGTTCAGAAGGAGTTTGGCTCCTAGAGGAATTTGATTGAAGGTGAAGTCCGAAAGAAGTTCGGCTATTGGAGAAATTCGACTAAAGGAGAGGTTTGAAAAGAGTTTGGCTGCTATAGAAATCTGACTGAAGAAGAGGTCCGGAAGGAGTTCGGCTACTATAGAAATCCGACTGAAGCAGAAGTCCGAAAGGAGTTTGGTTGTTGGAAAATTCTCAATCGAAGCTCTTCTATGATTATCAGTTATATTAGGCTAAGCATCAGACTGGATTTTGGCGGAAGCGAAGTTTATCCCCAACACCACGTATTGAATATAATTTAATGTAAACTATTTATAATTTAAAAATATTTCAAATGCTCAAATCAGAAATTAGTTTTGAGGTTCCATAAATCTAAATCCATAAGTCTTGAACTTAATTAAGAATTAAGTGATTGTTTAGGATCTAGGTTTGTGATTTGAAGATCCTAAGATAATTTCATAAAACATGGATTAAAGAGTAATGGTTTAGCTTTGATCAAGTCATTAACTAGGTTAGACCTAGGGTTAGATTAAATATGAACTAAGTTAAAAAATTAATCAAACCTAATTAATAGTTAATTAGGATTTGATAAATTTTCTTTTATAGATCAATTTAATAGTTGTAGTTGATCAAAGTCCATACATCTAACAAATGGATACTGATTGTGGTTCAGTGGTTGAGCTCGAGTCTTTATGCAGATCAATCAAAATTGATAAATCGATTAGTGTCTAAGGTAAGTTTGGCATTCCCAGACCAATAGTTTTTTATTGGCAGCCTGCTTATCTAACCATTTTTGATAGTGTCTAAGGCAAGCCTTGGTAGATCCTTCCATGAATCTCACTTATCTGGCCAACGTGGTTATTCAACTTTTGAATAGGTTGCTTATTGATTCATGCTAACCCATGTCACATAGAAAATCAGTGAGACTGATTTTATTTAGTGAGATTGATCTAGGTGCCTATGGATCGAAATTGATCCTAGTCCTTATTGATGACTTGAGAAGTCAATGGGAGGACTTGACTTGGTGAAGTCAATGGGAGCTAATTAGTTCATGTCCTTTCTATCCTTAAATTATAAATAAATTATAAATCCTCTAAAATTATTAGATCCTTAAAATGATAAAGTTATGAGGATAACTGAGTCATAGCCTCCTATTAAGTTAGGTGATAATCGGTCCATTAACTCAATAATCATTGGAGGCCCAAAGGTCTGGTGCTTATTAACTAATGGAATTATCATTCATAATATGATAACTTGAAAGTATCTCTCTAATGGTGGTTAGGTTGACCAACTAAAGTTGGGCTTAATCATTCATTGGTTAGATGCACAAAGTATGGTCATGTTAATGGTTGGACCTAATCGGATCCTTACAGTGGAGGCCAGAGCCTATTGGTTAGGTTTCTAGGACAAAATTAAATTACTAGAAGTTGTTTGGAGAAACAATTGGTTAATGAACCTATCCGTGGATGCACATGAGTTGACCGACCAAAGTTAGGCTTGTGAGTAGTCTATGTGGATTCTAGTATCTGCTAGGAAATTAAAGTAATTTTTTGAATTGGAGGAAGAGGCTACCAATTCAAATAAAATAGTGGAACAAACTTTAGACTAAAGTCCAAGTCTCTAAGCTTAAAATATTTCACATACATTAGGTCTATGTTCTCTTTTCTCATAGAATAAAGCTAAACCCTAATTGCTCCAATCACTGTCAGATAGTGATGACTTATGGGATTCAACTTCGATAATTAGTATCGAAAGTTGAATTTGATTTAGTAGTATGAATGGATTCATGCTGGAGCTTCTGAGCGTAGTCAAAACAATAAGTTCAATATTGATCTAAATTAGGTATAGTGCTTCTATTGTTTGAAGTAGGATCATAGGAAGAAGAATTGTCTTACTTTCCTTGACCATAATAGGCTAAACAAGAGAAAGGAACAAGAGTTGCTTATTAAGGATGTTATATGTTCACCTTAAAATTTCTCTATATGTAACTCTACTACCTAGGTATTAAATTCCGATGGTCTTATGCAATTTATTGCAAGCACTTTAGATAAGTAGAATATTTGAAAATGATGAGAGATTCTTGAACATTAGGAAAGAAAGTCCGGTTCCAATCATAGCTTTAGGAATTGTCAAGCTTATTTTTAGAAGATGTCATTTTGAGTGATTATCATTATTGTCCATCATTTATGATAAATATGATTTCTATTGGCCTTTTGATCATAGATGATTATCATTTATCAAGAAAAAAGATTATTATGATATTATTATAAATAATATTATAATAATACATGGATAATAAAGAAATAATATTTAATATTTATAAAGTCTATTAAGTATAATATACATATTTAATAAACATCCAAGTTAGATTATGTCATGGATGTCTACTTTTGGCATTATAGACTTAGTCATCTTGACAAGAATAGGATAAACAGGCTAACTTAAGAGAAAAATCTTGACATTAATGATTGTAAATTATTGACGACCTGTGAGTCTTGTTTTCCTGTAAAGATGACAAAGTCACCTTTTATTAAAAAAAGTAAAGGAGCCAATAAAGTTCTAAGTCTCATACATAGTGATGTATGTGGATCTTTGAACTCAAGTGCCAAAGGAAGATATCAATATTTCATTATAGATGACCTATCTGGGCATAGGTGTGTATAGCCAAAATCATTTGAAATATTTAAATGATTCAATAATGAAATAGAAAAATAAACTAAAAAAGATATTAGAACTCTTCGATCAAGCCAAGGAGGCAAATACTTATTCTATAAGTTTGTGACATATCTAGGTGAGAATAGGATTCTCTCTTAGTAGACTCCTTTTTGGAGTATAGTGTATCAAAAAGGAGAAATTGAACTTTGCTAGACATGGTTCAATCCACAAATGGGTTTACTAGTCTGCCTATTTCAGGGTTGTGCTCTTATGATTGCTTATTTTACTCTGAAAATATATACCGAGTAAATATATTATAAAGACTCTATATGGGACATGGATCGGGCATAGACCTAGACTTTCTCACGTTCGAGTTTATGATTGATTAGCCTATGTCATAGGTTTGCACACAGATAAACTTGGATCTTGGTCCAATAGGTGTTTTGAGGGTTATTAATTCTACCATGCTAAAGAACATAAGATGTTCATCAGCAATAGGATATTTTTTTTGGAAAAAAAAGTTTCTTAGAGAAGAAACTGATGCCTATCAAGTTGAACTTAAAAAAGTTTGATAGGTAGAAAAGAACCGACATAATCTAGTAAACCTACAGAATCGGATTTGATTAGATCAAATCCTATTGCCTAACTAGGCAACCCAAGAGGGAGGGGGGAGGGGTGAATTGGGTTTTCAAAAATATAAAATAGATATGTGCAGTTAAAATATTTGAACTATTAAAAAATGTATTCTAAAGCCAATTATCTAAGTAGTAGTGATTGAAATTAGTATATGAATTATTTAATAATAATAATATTTGGCTGGTTCATCATAGAAGTTCTATCTTTCTTGAATAAACTCCTAAATTATGATGAAGTCCTTAGAACCACAATCAATGGATAAAAGAGGATTTATCGGATGGTTCTTAAATTGTTCATGATCAAATGATAAGTTATTAATAAGGATGATAACTTATCGAGTATAGGTCACTATATGTCATATGCATTGGTTGTCCTCGTAAATAAGTGGTATGGAGATACTGGTATGGTATCCAGATGAGATGTAGGAGTACATCTGCACTGAACGTGACTAATATAGCACTCTACTGTTAAGAGTAGCTAGCTAAGACCAATGAGTATAAGTGTCCCTTTGTCTGAGATCACCATGATGACTTGCAAGCAACTACTATACTTTGATGCTGGATTGCCTGTATTTTTAATATAGATTTGGAAGGTTTCTGGGTATAGTCAAGTACTTATGAAGTTGGCGTGTGAGTCAAGATGAGATTGACCACTTCTGATTAGCTTTAGAAAGAGAATGTCTCGTTGTGTTTTAATTTAGCAAAATCTAGGCCTGGGTAATCCTTATGAGGAGTCACGGGATTTGCAAAATTTTGAGACACAATAGAGATGACTTGTATGAGTGTTGACAGCGTACTCAAAATTGTCTTAAGCATTATTGGTCAAAGGAATGAATTATATGATAACCATGGGCCAAGGTTCTAAGAATATTGCTTTACATACATTCGACCTATCTGGACGTCGGAAACCATTGCTAGATGATTACTTCGACTGGTATAGGAATTGGTTTCTATGCTACTGATTTATGTTCAAACCTATAGGATCACATACATAAGAGGTTGTAACTTAATCAAATAGTTAATTGATGATTGAGAATTATTCTAAGATCAAACATTCAATGCGATTGATGTTTGACCTAATGCAAGTGTTGTAGGAAGATCAATTAGCAATTGGATTGCTAATTGGCTTGTTGGTGTGAAATCTGATGTTGTCGGAATTGAGGTTGGAGTTAGAGAAGATGAGGTCACCATCGATGATCTGTATAACAAGTCTCGTCCGAAGTCAGGGGTGGTGACTCTAGCAAGACCTTCCGACGATCAAGTCAACTCTTTCGGCCAATAGAAATGGAGTGCTTAGAGAGATTTTAGCAGAGTTTTTAAAAGAAAAGGAGAGCTTAGAGCCTACAGAAGAAAGCGTATATGGAGGATCTCTTATATAAATGAAGCTTGTAACAAACTAATGGTGATAGCCATAATCGCCCGATAGTGGGCCATTTGGGGCCACGTGGAGTTTGTTACGGAGCGTGGTGTCTGTTGTTATGATGTGCCTATCGGTTGGAATTTAATAGTTGAAGTTCAGAGAAGGCAGGCACTGGTGGTGAAGAGCTTCAAGTTTCATCAATTTTAGAGGAGTTCAGACTCCTTCAGGATCATCTATGTGTAGGTGGGTTCATACTATGTAGATTGCTAGATCTACGTAGGCATGGAGTGAAGGAAAATCCTAATTTTTCAGGTCAGGTTCGTTCAGATTTGATTGGATCGATAGGCATATTTCAAAAATCACCTCTTAGATCCTAATCAGATATGATACTTTTTAGATCTGATTTTATGATCTGATAAATAAGAAAATAAAATTAAATTAATTTTGAATTAATTTTACTTTGATTCCAGGTAATCTAATTATCCGTTGATGATCCTGCCGAAGTCCTGAGGTTCTGGATCTAGCCATACAAGCACCTGGCCTCTATCGGTATCCACTCAGGTTGAATCTAGAGATCTTCTCTTCTCTTTCTTTTCTCCAAAAATCAGATTTAGATCTGATTTGGAGAATCTTCAAAACTTCTTCTGAAGATCACCCATCGTCTCTACAGCAGTGCTGCCTTCTTCCTTTTTCGTCAGCCTTTCCTTGCCTGAGTTGCACTAATATGAAGGCCCAACTTCCTTAGGTGTGGAGAGGAGAGAGAGGGTTAGATGGTGGTATGGAGAAGGGAGAGGGGCAGCCTTGGGGTGTGGCTTGGAAGAGGAGTTCTTAAAAGTGGGCGCAGATAGGATCCTTTTATAAACTCTGCTGTGCCATGCAGTGCTGCAACACCCCGGCCAATCATGTTGCTTCGTGCAATCAGATCTAAATCTGATTGGTGGGATGACATCATCTAATTCAATCAGATGAGAGACCCATATGTTCATTCTTAGATGGTGCTTAAGACTGATCAAAGTAGATACCCAAGGGCCACCTAAGTAGAAACCAAGAAGCAACCTGGAGTCCCATCCGTATGGAACTCCAGCATCCCTATTCATGGGCGCACGCCATCCTAGGCATGCACCTCCTTCTTTCTAATTTTCAGAGAGGGGACAAGCCCCTATCTGCTCTCCAATAAGTGCATGACACATGGGCAGATGTCCAAGGGTCAAAGGTCAACGTTTGACCAAGTCAAAATACAAGAATTAGTAGATGATGATAAATGGTAGGTGTTGTTTCAAATTTATCTCATAAATTAGGACAACCCTTTTCTAACTTGGACAAGCTTCAGTCAGACCAAGTAAAGATACCTGAGTGAGCACAAACTTATTTGGCTCGATCGAGACAACTTTTATGATAGAAAAAGAAGAACGTTAGGCTCAATCGTGTGCTAGCACGATTTTCTTGAACTTAATTGAATCTTATTCAAATCAATTGAACTGGACTAGTCCAATTGATGATATCCAGATCCAGCCCCTTATTTATGTGATCCAATTAGATTCAGTTCTGTATGGTAATGGGATATGTCATGATCTCCATCATTGACATCATCGAAATTTTTTTCGATGGATCAGAACTCTTCTGATTCAGACAACTTAGAATGATCGATCATCTAAATCATACTAATTGCTCCCAAAATCCACCAGTGACACCTAGCAGCATAAGGTGGCAATCCGTCAAAACTGAAAATGAACCACTTGGTGTAGCTACTTATGTGATTAAGTTCTTCTATCTTGAGCTCCGATCAGATTAGGGTTAAGGTGAACTCGTCAAACCCTAATTTCTATCATATGATTTAATCATTCGATTCAAGTCCGATGTGAAAATCTTAATAGAAACTCTTTCTATTATTTCACTCTTTGCCATGGCCATGGGCTTATGGACTTGATTCTCATGATCATCATAGGGCTGCTCCTCTACCACCGAGGTAGATAGATTCCATCTTGATGCAATCCAGTTCCTACAATGAACATGCTATAGCCAACATACACCTCAGGATTCTGAATGGCTAGGAGATCGAGTCATGGTGTAGTCAAACTATAACACCCTCAAGGTGAACTACTGATGCACCTCAGATCAAAGAACTAGACACACCACTGTAGCATCGAATCAGTCATCGATGAAAAGGTAGAGTTTCTTATGACTACTCAAGGTGGTCACGCTTAGTGCCCTCGTTCTCTAACGAATACCTGTACTCTCACTCTGGTGTCTCTATACCATAGACTTAAGACTCATCTACTACAAAGAAGCGATTATACACTAACCTTCCGGATCAATCACCATCCTCATGATGATCCTACGGTGAGGAGCATTTTATGAGTTAATAATAAAAATTCTTGTCTTAAATTTTCAACTCTTGAAAATAAGAATTATCATTACCATTAACTCAAAGGATGTATCACAGACACTAAATACACATATATGATAGAAAATAATCAATTTTATTATTTATAGTTAAAATTATAATTTTGCCCTTAGAAGTGTATTACAAGTGTTAGTCAATTCTGGCTTCTAGGGCACACATATCTAACAAACTCCCACTTGACCTAAACCAATTGGCTACAAATCTAGGTCCCATCTTTCCAAGGTGGGCTTCGATCTTCTGCTGGCCCAATGGCTTTGTAAGCGGGTCTGCCACATTGTTTGTGGAGTCGACTCTCTTGACCTCGACGTAACCCTTCTCGAGGTAATCGCGGATGAGGTGGTATCGCCGCTCGATGTGATTGAATTTCTGGTGGGACCTCAGCTCCTTAGCAAGGGCTATGGCACCATTGTTATCGTAATACAGAGGAATGGCATCTGATGGTATCACTATGATCTCTGTGGCAAACTTATTATACCAGAATGCCTCCTTTGTAGCTTCTGACGCAGCGATATATTTTGCTTTCATGGTGGAATCTGCTATCACTGTCTATTTGAAACTTTTTCAACTGACAGCTCCACTATTGCACACAAATAGACTCCCAGATGTCGACTTTTGATCATCTATATCGGACATAAAGTCCGAGTCTGTATACTCCTGGACTTAGAGTTCTCCATTACCAAAGACCAACAATATATCCTTAGTTCTTCTCAAGTACTTAAGGATACATTTTACATAAGTCTAGTGTTCTTCATCTGGATTTGACTGATATCTGCTCGTGACACTAACGGCATGGGCTATAAGGTCGTGTACATAACATGGCATACATGAGGCTCCCTATTGCTGAAGCATAAGGGATCTTGCTCATGCGTTCTATTTCCTCAGGTGTGCTAGGGCACATCTTCTTGGAAAGATGAATGCCATGCTTGAAGGGTACTAAATCCCCTTCTTAGAGTTTTCCATACTAAACCTCTTTAGTACTTTCTTTATGTACATCTTCTATGAAAGTCCTAGCATCCTATTCGGTCTATCTCTATAGACCTTAATTCCTAGAATAAAGGATGCTTCTCCTAGGTCTTTCATGGAGAATTCTTTAGATAACCATATTTTAACTGTGGTCAACATGGGAATATCATTTTCAATAAGGAGGATGTCATCCACGTACAATACGAGGAAGACAACAGCGCTCCCACTGACCTTTTTAAAGACACATGGCTCCTCCTCATTTTTGATGAAATCAAATATTTTGATCACATCATTAAAATGAGTGTTCCAGCTCCGAGATGCTTGCTTAAGTCCATATATGGACCTTTGCAGCTTGCAAACCTTGTGATCATCATCACTGGATGTGAAACCTAGCGGCTGTTCCATATAGATATCTTCCTCAAGATATCCATTTAAGAATGCCATTTTCACGTCCATTTGCCATATTTCATAATCGAAATAGGCTGCAATAGCAAGCAATGTGCGGATGGATTTTAGCATAGCTACTGGCGAAAAGGTATCCTGATAGTTAATGCCTTCGTATTGACTATAACCTTTTGCCACTAATCTAGCCTTGAATGTCTCCACATTTCCATCTGCACCAATCTTTCTCTTGAAGATCCATTTACACCCAATAGGTACTATACCTTCTGGTGGATCTACCAAGGTCCAGACTTGGTTTGAGTGCATCGAGTCAATTTCTGACTTCATTGCCTCTAACCATTTCTTGGAGTCGATATCTGATATCGTCTCGTTATAGGTTTTGGGATCATCACCATGAACCCCATTACCTATGAGGAATATTTTCTCTACATCTTCTGAAATAGTACCTAAGTACCTTTCGGGAGGACACGAAATCCTTTCCGATCTACGAGGTGGAGGAGGTAGTGTATGGATTGGCTTAACCTGATTTGGTTCTATTTGGTCCTTAGCTCGTTGCTCTTGTGAGACTTTCTCATCGAGCTTGATCTACTTTCCAATGCCGCTATCTTGAATAAACTATTTTTCAAGAAAGATGGCATGTCGACTCACAATCACATTGTGATCTTTTGGAATGTAGAAATAATATCCTAATGACTTTTTAGGATATCCTATGAATCGAGCTCTAAAGGACCTAAAGTCTAACTTGTCCTGCTTGTTGTCTTTTGACATGAGCCTGGACAACCCCAAATCTTGAGATGACTCAGACTTGGTTTGTTACCATGCCATATCTCATACGGTATGGTAGGAACGATTTTAGAAGGAACCCTATTCAGTAAGTATATTGCAGTTAACAAACAGTGTCTCCAAAGAAAATCAGGAAGGTTTGTGAAGCTCATCATGGATCGAACCATATCTAATAGGGTCCGATTCCTTCGTTCTGAAACTCCATTGAGTTGAGGTATTCCTGATGGAGTTCATTGAGAGACTATGCCATTTTTCTTAAGATAGTCCAGGAATTTCCGACTAAGGTATTCACCTCCTCAATCTGATCGAAGAACCTTAATGGATTTTCCAATTTGCTTTTCTACTTCATGTCTGAATTCTTTGAACTTTTCAAATGCTTCAGACTTGTGTCTCATAAGATACACATACCCATACCTCGATAAATCATCGGTAAAGATTATGAAGTAGATAAAGTTGCCTCTAGTCGGCACATCAAATGGGCCGCACATATCTGTATGTACTAGGGCAAGAAGATCCGTGGCCCTTTCCCCATGTCCTACAAAAGGAAGTTTAGTCATTTTGCCATGAAGACAGGATTCACAAATTGAATATGACTCAGAAGTCAATGGACTCAATAGCCCAATTTTCTCCAATTTGTTAACCCTATCTTTTGCTATATGACCTAATCGTAGGTGCCATAGATATCTATCATTAGGACTATCCCTAGGACATTTTTATTTTATGGCATTCATATTTTGCTCAAAGTTAAAAATAGATACATCAACATGTAACTGATAAAGATCGTTAATAAGAAAACCATTTATAATTTTATTTCTTCCATAAAGAATGTTACAATGGTCCTTAAGAAAACTAATTACATAGCCTTGTAATGCAAGACAAGAAACAAAAATCAAATTCCTGCTTGCTGCAGGCACATAATAACAGTCTCTTAATACTAAGTCTAAACCAGATGGTAGTTGAAGAGGGTATGTTCCCATAGCAACGGCAGCAACTCTTGCTCCATTTTCGACGTGTAGGATCATCTCACCATTCCTCAGCCTCCTGCTATTCTCAAGATCCTATATAGAAGTGCACAAGTGAGCACTAGAACCAGAGTCAAGCATCCAACTGGATGCAGAAGAAATCGTAAGGTTAGACTCAATAATGAGCATACCTTCAGAAGGACCTGCCTCCTTCTTCTTTAGGGTGGCCAGGTATGTAGGGCAGTTTTGCTTCCAGTGGTCGTCATTGTTGCAATGAAAATACTTTTCTTTGTCAGCGGTCTTCTTCAGCTCTACCTTTTTCTTCTTTCCTCCTTCCATCTTCTACTTTTTTGCAGACTTTTTCTTCTTTTCAAAAGACTTTCTCTTGAAAGAAGTTTGTTCCATAGAAAGCACTGAGCCTTTAGACCTTTTCATAGAAAGCTCAGTGGTAACCAGCATGTTCATAAGTTCAACCAAGGAGTTTTAAAGTTTATGCATATGGTAGTTCATGATGAAATGCCCATACACATCAGTCAAGGATTGCAGAATTATATCATTCTGCAGATCTAAGTCCAACCTCACTCTAAGCTTCTCAAGCTCTTCCAAGTTCTTGATCATTATTAAACAATGATCTTAGACTGACTGCCCATCACGCATCTTAGTCTTGAACAATTATTTAGTGACTTGATACTTGACTGCACGACTCTGTGCACCAAACATCTCTTGTAGATGAGCCAATATTTGGCGAGCAGTTTTGATATCTTCATGTTGGCACTGAAGCTCATCAGATAGCGAGCCCAACATGTAGTATCTGGCCTTATTATCTTCGTTAGTCCACTTATCCAGAGATGCTCTCTGTTCAGCAGATGGACGAGCTGGTAAGGTAGGAGGGTCCTGGTCCAATACATGAGTTAACTTCTTGGAACCCAAAATAATTTTAAAATTTCAAAGCCAATTCTTGTAATTTGGTTCGGTCAGTCTATGGGTGTTCAGGATTCGTGCTAGTGGATTGGATGCAGATATTTTTCTATAGAGAGTCAAAGTTTTTAGTTAGATATTATAATTAAGACTTAACCAATTTATTTAGAAATTTTATTTTTAAACAAATTAGCTCCCACTATTTTTTTGGATCCCTACACTCCCTCTGTAGAGATGCAAAAATCTCCATGATTACTGATTTTTAGTGGGTGGTGCGGTCCCACCGACTTACTCATCACCTCACCTAACAGTTATTGGTGATGGGTTAGCCAATGGATGAACAACTCTTGTTCAATGATTCTCTAATCATGGTGCACCCAAACTTGATCTCTAATTCATAAATCTCATCGTGTTCAGAATATTGATCCACTCTTTAGTTAAGTCAGACCCACCATTTGCACAGATTGGATTCCTAATTGAGTCTCTCATCATATCCAAAATATTGAGCCCAATTCATCCTCCAGCCCATAGCATCCGATGTCTAATAGACATGGTTGCGTCTTTTCGATGCAACTGAGCCACTGTAACCAGCCGAGAACAATCAATCCTGGGAAGGGCCCATACATCTACAATGGTGGAAGATCTTAGACTTAATCTTTTCTTAAGGAGATTTGATTTAGGTCTCATTAAACTAGACTTGACATAGTCATAAC
This sequence comes from Cocos nucifera, assembly GCA_006176705.1. Taxonomy (NCBI): domain Eukaryota; kingdom Viridiplantae; phylum Streptophyta; class Magnoliopsida; order Arecales; family Arecaceae; genus Cocos; species Cocos nucifera. The sequence continues at coordinate 24,775 of QRFJ01005066.1, read as the reverse complement.
TATTATGACTAACCTAGTGGCATGGGTTAGCTCAGATTATTGACCACCTCAGATCAGAGCTGAGTCAATAAACATGGCCAGATAAGTGAGATCGATGGAAGGGATATGCCATTAACTCGACAAGAATGTATTCGAGTCGAGTAGCTCCCAATTAAAAAGCAGTCGGTCGTATCTACCAAACTTACCTTAGACACCAAATTATTGAGCCAGAACCAATCGGGTTAGCCTACAATCCAAACTCTAATCACTGAGCCTAATTAGGTCATAGCTTAGTCGATCACATTCGTGACTCAATCCTGACCCAGACTTAATCCTATTAGGCTGGTCAATTTAAGCGTTGTTGATCCCATCTAATCAACTCTTGATTCGGTTTGATCAACCGCTAGACCTAATTGAGCTACCCAAGTCCGAACCCAGATTTATGAATATGTCTTAGATCTAAAATTCTCAATTTTAGACCTAATTGATATTTCATAAACTTAATTTTTAATTAAGTTTAGGGTTCAAAAACAAAACATGTAAATAAGATCCTAGGATTTCAGGATCTAGGGTGTGCAAAAAGTAAGTTTTTTCAATTTTTGATTAAGAACGAATGCGCAGCACCCCTACACATCATAAGAATACCCCATCGAATGGAAGGAGAGGGTCTTTAAGTCCTACTTTGTTCTTATGACTGGACGGCTAAGGGGAATGCCTTAATCAGAAATACAGCTAATCTATAAAAAACTAATTAGATCTAAGTATATATCTCATATAAAAAATAGATCTAATTAAAATATATTTTGTATATATCACATATATCATGCATGCATATTTTTTAGATCTAAATTATCTTATAATCATCAAAAAAATTAAAGTTAAATTTGATCTTATCAAATAAAATTTAATCTAGAACTATTTGCAGAACTATTCTACAACTTGTCTAAACATGCAACAATCATATCTCATATGAATAAATTAAATTAAATTTATTTTCTATTTTTAGATCTGATTATAACATTTATAAGATCAAAAAATAGTAAATAAATATATCTAAAAGTTATATTTAATCAAACAAAAAATATGATTATACTAGACTACACATAGAATAATTCTATTCCTAGTCTAGTTATGTATCTCATACATATTAGATCTAGATAAATTAATTTTAATCTTTTATTTTTCTGATTTTATATCTAATCACATCTCATGTAATATCTAAAATCATTAATTAATCAGATTAAATTAGATCTAGATAAATTTTATAAGAACCTGGCTCTGATACCAATTGAAGGAGAATCCTGATTTTTTGGGTCAGATTCGTTCAGATTTGATTGGATCGAGAGGCATATTTCAAAAATCACCTCCTAGATCTTAATTAGATCTGGTACTTTTCAAATTTGATTTTATGATCTGATAAATAAAAAAATAAAATTAAATTAATTTGGAATTAATTTTACCTTGATTCTAGGTAATCTAATTACCCATTGATGATCCTGTCGAAGCTCTGAGGTTCTGGATCTAGCCACGCAAGCACCTGACCTCTACCGATATCCACTCGAGCTAAATCTGGAGATCTTCTCCTTCTCTTTCTTTTTTTCAAAAATCATATTTGGATCTAATTTGGAGAATCTTCAAAACTTCTTCTAAAGATCATCCGTCGTCTCTGCAGCAGTGCTGCCTTCTTCCTTTCTCATCAGCCTTTCCTTGCCTGACTCGCACTAATCTGAAGGCCTAACTTCCTTGGGCATGAAGAGGAGAGAGACGGTGAGATGGTGGCATGGAGAAGGGAGATGGGCAGCCTTGGGGCATGGCTTGGAAGAGGAGTTCTTAAAAGTGGGCGCAGATAGGGTCCTTTTATAGACTCTACTGCGTCATGCAGTGCTACATCACCCTGGCCAATCATGTTGCTTCGTGCAATCAGATCTAAATCTGATTAGTGGGATGACATTATCTGATCCAATCAGATGAGAGACCCGCAGGTTCATTCTTAGATGGTGCCTAAGATTGGTCAAAGTAGATAACCAAGGGCCACCTAAGTAGAAACCAAGAAGTAACTTGGAGTCCCATCCGTATGGGACTCCAGCGTACCTATCCATGGGCACACGCCATCCTAGGCATGCACCTCCTTCTTTCTAATTTTTAGAGAGAGGACAAGCCCCCACATGCTCTTCAATAAGTGCATGACACATGGGCAGATGTCCAGGGATCAAAGGTCAATGTTTGACCAAATCAAAGTATAAGAATTAACAGGTGATGGAAAATGATAGGTGTTGTCTCAAATTTATCTCATAAATTAAGACAACACTTTTCTAACTTGGACAAGCTTCAGTTAGATTAGGAAAAGGTACCTGAGTGAGCACAAACTCATTTAGCTTAGTTGAGACAACTTTTATGATGGAAAAAAGAGAACGTTAGGCTCAATCGTGTGCTAGCACGATTTTCTTGAAACTAATTGAATCTTATTCAAATCAATTGAACTGGGTTAGTCCAATTGATGATATCTAGATCCAAACTCTTATTTGTGTAACTCAGTTAGGTTTAATTCTATATGGTAATGGGATATGTCATGATCTCCATCATCGACATCATCGAAACTTCTTTCGATGGATCAGAACTCTTCTGATTCAGACAACTTAGAATGATCGATCATCTAAATCATACTAATTGCTCCCAAAATCCACCAATGATACCTAGCAGCATATGGTGGCAACCCATCAAAACTAAAAATGAACCTCTTGGTGCAGCTATCTGTGTGATTAAGTTCTTCTATCTTGAGCCCCGATCAGATTAGGGTTAAGGTGAACTCGTTAAACCCTAATTTCTATCATATGATTTAATCATTCGATTCAAGTCCGATGTGAAAATCTTAATAGAAACTCTTTCTATTATTTCACTCTCTGCCATGGCCATGGGCTTATGGAATTGATTCTCATGATCATCATAGGGCTGCTCCTCATCTACCGAGGTAGATAGATTCCATCTTGGTGCATTCCAATTCCTACAATGAACATGCTATAGCCAACATACACCTCAGGATTCTGAATGGCTAGAAGATCGAGTCATGGTATAGTCAAACTATAACACCCTCAAGATGAACTGTCGATGCACCTCAGATCAAAAAACCAGACACACCACTGCAGCATCGAGTCAGTCATCGACGAAAAGGTAGACTTTCTTATAACTACTCGAGGTGGTCATGCTCAGTGCCCTCGTTCTCTAACGAGTATCTATACTTTCACTCTGATATCTCTACACCATAGACTTAAGACTCATCTACTATAAAGAAGCGATTGTACACTAACCTTCCAGATCAATCACCATCCTCATGATGATCCTATGATCAGGAGCATTTTATGAGTTAATAATGAAAATTCTTGTCTTAAATTTTTAACTCTTGAAAATAAGAATTATCATTACCATTAATTCAAAGGATGTATCACAGACACTAAATATGCATATGTGATAGAAAATAACCCATTTTATTATTTATAGTCAAAATTACAATTTTGCCCTTAGAAGTGTACTATAAGTGTCAGCCAATTCTGGCTTCTAGGGCGCACATATCTAACATGGAGGCCCTTGTAGACGACTGCATGGAGTTTGATCAAAAGGAGTTTGAAAGTTTGTTGGAGTAATCCTGAAGGAAGTCCATTGGAGGAATTCGAAAGGAGGTCTACTAGAAGGATTCAGAAGGAGTTTGATTGACGAAGAAATTTGGTTGAGGATGAAGTTCGGAAGGAGTCTGACAGATGTAGGAGTCCGACTGAAGGAGAAGTTTGGAGGACTTATGATCAAGGAAGGTTGGTTGGAAGAATATCGAAAGGAGCCTGCTTGGGATGGAGGAGTTCTGTCACCCCTATCATTCAAGCTCATTCGGACGAGGTTTAGAGGGAACTTGCAAATTCGGTCGAGGGTCAATCTTGATCATTGCTATCGAACAGGATCATTCAACAATCAGATATCTGATCGAACTTTGGTAGGAGTGGGTTCACCCCCAACAATAGTCCCCCCACTCCCGAGTTTGAAATTCGAAGTAAGGGAGTGTAGATGTGGCTGCCAAAGTTCTTTTTGGCTTCCCACGCTCGTCAGGATGAGATATTTTTGTATTTACCATGTTGGCATCGAAGCTCTTTAAATATCAAGTGATGTTGAAAAGGCAGCCCTTCGTATTTCCTACCAAAACTTTGCTCCAGGTATGGTGCCACAAAGACTCTATCTGTCACCACTTCTCTATCATGATGAGCGGGACACGTGATGCATGCTGATCGACCAAAGTCGATCTATAATCATAACTACCTTAGATTGCCTTTGGCTATTTAAGGCCTTCTCCTTCCATCCAGAAGTCATTCTTGCCTAAGTCTTCTTCTTCCTCCGATCCCTGTTCTTCTTCCACCCAAAGGTTTTAGCTCCCTCCCTCATCTTCTCGGGTTCTGAGCGCCCTTTCAACTGATTCTCGTCGCATCCACCATCTTTTCATCCTCCCCAAATAGCTTAGGTCAGTTTTTCAACCCTTTCCTTTGGGTATTCATTCTTTTTTAGCTTCTTGCTCTTCCAATTTCTCTGTAGCAGTATTTGCCCTATATTTTTTCTTATTTTTTGGGGGTTTTCTTGGGGTCTTATTTCGATCTGAATGCCTTTCGAAACCTTCCACTCCATCGGTTCTTGGGGCCTGCCTGGACTGACCTTCCTAGATCCTGCACCCCTGATCGAGGTCAAACCTAGGAACATGTCTCACTCATTCTTTGTTCCAGACACCATACCATCCATTCTTACTCCGAATGATCTTTCTCTGTGAAGAAAAAATTCTATTTCTCGGGTAAGGTTTATTCAGATCTGATTGGATCAAAAAAGATATTTCAAAAATTTTTCTTTTAAATTTAGATTAGATTTGAGACTTTTCAGATCTGATAATATTGATCTAATAAAGAAAAATAAAATAAAAATAAAAGATAAATTAAATCTAAATTAATTTTATCTTGTAGCGGATAATCAGATTACCCTATGATGATCCTGATGTCTTCCTAAGGTTCTAGATCTGGCCATACAAGTGCCTGGCCTCTACCGATATCCACTTAGATGGGATTTGGAGATCTTCTCTTTCTTTATCACTTCTCCAAATATCAGATCTGGATCTGATTTGAAGGATCTTCAAAACTTCTTTTGAAGATCGGATGTCGTCTCTTACAATAGTGCTACCTTCTTCCTTTCTCATCGTCTTTCCCTTGCTTGGATCACACCAAACAGAAGCCCAAAGGTCCTTGGGCGTGGATAGGAGAGAGAGGACCTGAAGATGGCATGGTGGTGGGAGAGGAGCAGCCTTGTGGCATGGGCAATGGGCTAGGGATCTTAATCTTAGGTGTAGATAGGGTTTATATAGACCCTGCTGCGCCATGCAGTGCCATATCATCCTAGCCAATCATGGCCTTTTGTGCGGTCAGATCTAAATCTGATTGGTGGGATGACATCATCTGATCTAATCAGATGAGAGCCCCTTTGAATGATCCTTAGATGGTGCCAAGACTGGTTAAAGTCTAGTCTTTGCCGCCACCTAGGTAGAATCCCCGAAGCAACTTGGAGTCCCATCTATTTAGGACTCCAGGCATCACAATCCATGGGTGCATGCCTTCCTAGGTGTGCGCCCCTTATCCTCCTGCCTTTTAGCAGGTGGACTGGTCCAAATGTTCTCTCCTATGATGGTTTGACACATGTGCAGATGTTTAAGTGTCAAAGGTCAATGTTTGACCAAAGTCAAAAGACAAGATTTAGCAGATGACGAAAAATAGTAGATGTTGTCTCAAATTCATCTCATAAATTAAGACAATCCTTCTCTGATCTAGACAAGCTCCAGTCAGACCAAGTAAAGGTACCTGAGTGAGCCTAAGCATATTTGGCTCAGTTGAAACAACTTTTAATGATAATTAAAGGAGAATATTAGTCTCAATCGTGTGCTAGCATGATTTTCTTGAACCTAACTAAATCTAATTCAAATCAATTAACCTGGATTAGTCTAATTGATGATATCCAGATCCAAACCCTTGTTTGTGTGTTTCAGTTAGGTTCAGTTCCATATGGTAATGAGATATGTCACGATCTCTATCATCGACATCATCAAAACACCTTCCAATGGATTATAACTTTTTTGATTCAGACAACTAGAATGATCGATCATTGAAATCATTCTAATTGCTTCCAAAATCTATCAGTGACACCTAGCAGCATATGGTGGCAATCTATCAGAACTAAAAATGAACCTCTTGATGTAGTTACCTGTGTGGTTAAGTTCTTCTATCTTGAGCCCCGATCGAATTAGGGTTAAGGTGAACTTGTCAAACCCTAATATCCATCGTATGATTAATCATTTGATTCAAGTACAATATGAAAACCTTAATAGAAACTCTTTCTATTATTTCACTCTACCATGGCCATGGGCTTATCAACTTGATTCTCATGATCATTCACTCACTTACGCTGTGCCCCCTTAGCTCGCTACTCCTCATCTACCGAGGTAGATAGATTTCCTCTTGGTGCGATCCAATTCCTACAATGAACATGCTATAGCCAACATACACCTCAGGGTTTTGTATGGCTAGGAGATCGAGTCATGGTGTACTCAAACTATAACACCCTCGAGGTGAATTGCCAATGCACCTTAGGTTAAAGAACCAGACACACAACTGTAGCTTCGAGCCAGTCATCGATGAGAAGGTAGACTTCCTAATAACTGCTCGAGGTGATCACACTCAGTGCCCTCGTTCTCTAACGAGTACCTATACTCTCCCTCTGGTGTCTCTACACTATAGACTCAAGACTCATCTACTATAAAGAGGTGATTGTACACCAACCTTTCAGATCAATCACCATCCTCAAGATGATCCTATGGTCAGGAGTATTTTATGAGTTAATAATGAAAATTCATGTCTTAAATTTTCAACTCTTGAAAATAAGAATTATCATTGCCATTAACTCAAGGGATGTATTACAGACATTAAATACACATTGTGATAGAAAATAATCCATTTTATTATTTATAGTCAAAATTATAATTTTGTCCTTAAAAGTGTATAACAAGTGTCAGCCAATTTTGGCTTCTAGGGCATACATATCTAACAAACAACCATTTGAGCTAAAGCTAATTGGCTATAAATCTAAGTCCCATCTTCTCAAGATGGGCTTCGATCTTCTGCTGGTCCAACGATTTTGTAAGTGGATTTGCTGCATTGTCTGTGGAGTCAACTCTCTTGACCTCGACGTATCCCTTCTTGAGGTAATCGCGGATGAGATGGTATCATCGCTCGATGTATTTGGATTTTTGGTGAGACCTCGGCTTCTTAGCAAGGGCTATGGCACCATTATTATCGTAGTATAGAGGAATGACATCTGATGGCATCGCTCCAATTTCTGTGGTGAACTTCTTATACCAGAATTCCTCCTTCATAGCTTCTGATATAGCTATGTATTCTGCTTCCATAGTGGAATCTGCTATTACTATCTATTTGGAACTCTTTCAGCTAACAGCACCACCATTACACACAAATAGATTTTAGATGTTGACTTTCGATCATCTATATCAGACATAAAATCCAAGTCTATATACCCTTGGACTTGGAGTTCTCAATTACCAAAAATCAAGAACATATCCTTAGTTCTTCTTAAGTACTTAAGGATACATTTCACAGAAGTCCAATATTCTTCACCTAGATTTGATTGATATCTGCTCGTAAAACTCACAGCATGAGCTATATCAGGTCGTGTACATAACATGGCATACATGAGGCTCCCTATTATAGAAGCATAAGGGATCTTGCTCGTGCATTCTATCTCCTCTGGTGTGCTAGGGCACATCTTCTTGGAGAGATGAATGCCATGTCTGAAGGGTACCTAACCCCTCTTGGAGTTTTCCATGCTAAACCTCTTTAGCACCTCCTCTATATACTTCTTCTATGAAAGACCTAGCATTCTATTGGGTCTATCTCTATAGACTTTGATTTCAAGAATGAAGGACGCTTCTCCTAGGTTTTTCATAGAGAATTTCTTAGATAGCCATATTTTAATCGTGGTCAACATAGGAATATCATTCCCAATAAGAAGGATATCATCCACGTACAATACAAGGAAGACAATAGCGCTCCCACTGATCTTTCTAAAAATACATGGTTCCTCCTCATTCTTGATGAAACCAAATAATTTAATCACAACATTAAAATGAGTGTTCCAACTCTGAGATGCTTGCTTAAGTTCATATATGGATCTTTGCAACTTGCATACTTTGTGATCAGTATCACTGGATGTGAAACCCAGCGGCTGTTCCATATAGATATCTTCCTCAAGATATCCATTTAAGAATGTCGTTTTCATATCCATTTGCCATATTTCATAATCAAAATAGGCTGCAATAGCAAGCAATGTGCGAATGGATTTAACCATGGCTACTAGCAAAAAGGTATCTTGATAGTTAATGCTTTCATGTCGACTTTAATCTTTTGCCACTAATCTGGCTTTGAATGTCTCTACATTTCCATATATACCAATCTTTATCTTATAGATCCATTTACACCCAATAGGCACTATACCTTCTGGTGGTTTTACCAAGGTCCAGACTTTGTTTGAGTGCATCGAGTCAATTTTTGATTTCATTGCCTCTAACCATTTCTTGGAGTCGATATCTGATATCGCTTCATTATAGGTTTTGGGATCATCATCATGAACTCCATTACCTATGAGGAATATTTCTTCTACTTTCTCTAAAATAGTACCTAAGTACCTCTCAGGGGGATGGAAAACTTTTTTCGATCTTCGAAGTGGAGGAGATAGTGATTGTATTGGCTCAATCTGATTTGGTTCCAAATGGTCCTTAGCTCTTTGCTCTTGGGAGACTTTCTCCTTTAGCTTGATCTACTTTTCAATACCACCATCTTGAATAAATTATTTTTCAAGAAAGATTGCATGCTGACTCACAATCACATTGTGGTCTTCTGGAATGTAGAAATAATATCCTAATGGCTCTTTAGGATATCCCATGAATCGAGCTCTAAAAGACCTATAATCTAACTTGTCCGCATGTTGTCTTTTGACATGAGCCGGACAATCCCAAATTTTGAGATGACTTAGACTTGGTTTCTTATTATGCCATATCTTATACGGTGTGGTAGAAATGATATTAGAAGGAACCCTATTCAGTAAATATATAGCAGTTAACAAACTATGTCTCCAAAAAAAATTAGAAAGGTCTGTGAAGCTCATCATGGATCGGACCATATCTAATAGGGTCCAATTTCTTCATTCTAATATCCCATTGAGTTAAGGTGTTTCAAGTGGAGTCCATTGAGAGACTATGCCATTCTTCTTAAGATAGTCTAGGAATTTTTGACTAAATTATTCACCTCCTCGATCTGATCGAAGAATCTTAATGAGTTTTTTAGTTTGCTTTTCTACTTCATGTCTGAATTTTTTAAACTTTTCAAAGGCTTCAGACTTATATCTCATAAGATACACATACCCATACCGAGATAAATCATCAGTGAAGGTTATGAAGTAGACAAAATTACCTCTAGTCGGCACATCAAATAGGCCACACACATCAGTATGTACTAGGGCAAGTAAATCCGTGACCCTTTCCCTATGTCCCACAAAAGAGAGTTTAGTTATTTTGCCATGAAGTCATGATTCATAAATTGGATATGACTCAAAAGTCAATGAACTCAATAGCCTGATTTTCTTCAATTTATTAATCCTATCTTCTGCTATATGACCTAGTCTAAGGTGCCATAGATACCTATCATTTGGACTATCCCTGGGTCATTTTGATTTTATGGCATTTATGTTTTGCTTGATATTAAAAATAGATACATCAATATGTAACTGGTAAAGACTGTTGATAAGAAAATTACTTACAATTTTATTTCTTTCATAAAGAATGTTACAATGATCCTTAAGAAAACTAATTACATAGCCTTGTTATGCTAAACATGAAACAGAAATCAAATTCTTGCTTGCTGCAGGCACATAATAACAATCCCTAAGTTCTAAATCTAAATCAGATGGTAGTCGAAGAGGGTAGGTTTCCATGGCCATAGCAGCAATTCTTGCTCTATTTTTAATGCATAGGATCATCTCACCATCCCTTAACCTTCTACTATCCTCAAGATCCTGCATGGAAGTGCATAAATGAGCACTAGAACCAGAGTCAAGCACCCAACTGGATGTAGAAGGAATCGTAAGATTAGATTTAATAATGAGGATACCTTCAGAAGGACCTGCCTCCTTATTCTTTAGGGTGATCAGGTATGAAGGGCAGTTCTGCTTTCAATGGCCGTCAGTGTTGTAATGAAAATATTTTTCTTTGTCAGCAGCCTTCTTCTTCGGTTCTGCTTTTTTTTTCTTTTCTTTTTTCACCTTTACATTTTTACAAACTTTTTTTCTTTCCAAAAGAATTTCTCTTGGAAGAAGTCCATTCCATAGCAAATACCAAGCCTTTAGAACCTTTTATTAAAAGCTCAGCGATAACCGGCATGTTCATAAGCTCGGTCAGAGTATTTTGAAGTTTATGCATATGGTAGTTCATGATGAACCATCCATATGCATCAATCAAGGATTGCAGGATTATATTATTCTATAGATCTAGGTCCAACTTTACTCCAAGCTTCTCAAGCTCTTCCAAGTCCTTGATCATCATCAGACAATGATCTTGGACTGACCGCCCATCTTGCATTTTAGCCTTGAATAATCATTTAGTGATATGATATTTGGCTGCGCAACTGTTCACCAAACATCTCTTGTAGGTGAGCCAATATTTGATGGGCAGTCTTGATATCTTCATGTTGACGCTGAAGCTCATTAGACATTGAGCCCAACATGTAGTATCTGGCCTTGTTATCTTCGTCCATCCACTTGTCAAGAGATGCTCTCTGTTCAGCAGATGGATGAGCTGATAAGGTGGGGTGTCCTGATCTAATACATGAGTTAACTTCTCAAAATCCAAAATGATTTTGAAGTTTTGGAGCCAATCCTTGTAATTGGGTCTGGTCAGTCTATGGGTGTCCAGGATACGTGCTTGTGGGTTGGATGCAGATATTTTTCTATAGAGAGTCAAAGTTTCTAGTTAGATATTATAATTAAGACTTGACCAATTTATTTAGAGATTTAATTTTTAAATAAATTAGCTTCCACTATTTTCTCGGATCTCTACACTCTCTCTATAGAGATGCAAAAATCTCCATAATTATAGATTTCTAATGGATGGTGCAGTCCTACCAACTGACTCACCACCTCACCTAACGGTTATTTATGATGGGTTAGCTAATGAGTGGATAGCTCTTGTCTAATGATTCTCTAATCATGGTGCACCCAAACTTGATCTCTAATTCATGAATCTCATCATATCCAAAATATTGATCCACTCCTTCATTAAGTCAGACCCATCATTTGCATAGATTGGATTCCTAATTGGGTCTCTCACCGTATCCAAAATATTGAGTCCAATTTATCCTCCAGCCCGTAGCATCCAATGCCTAATAGACATGGTTGCATCTTTCTGGTGTAACTGAACCACTGTGACCAGCCGAGAACAATCAATCCCGAGAAGGACCCGCATATCTACGATGGTGGAAGACCTTAGACTTAATCTTTTCTTAGGAAGATTTGCTTTAGGTCTCTTTAAACTTGACTTACAATAGTCATAATAATTATAACTAACCTAGTGGCTTGGGTTAGCTCAGATTGTTAACCACCTTAGATTAGGACTGGGTCGATAAATATGGCCAGATAAGTGAGACCAATGGAAGGGATATGCCATTAACTCGATAAGAATGCATTCGAGTCGAGTAGCTCTCAATTAAAAATTAGTCGGTCGTATCTGCCAGACTTACCTTAAACACGAAATTATTGAGCCAGAACTAATCAGGTTAGCCTACAATCCAGACTCTAACCATTGAGCCTAATTAGGTCTTAGCTTGATCGATCACTCATGTGATTCGATCTTGAACCAGACTTAATTCTATTAGACTGATCAATTTAAGCACTCTTGATCACATCTAACCAACTCTTCATTCGGTTTGATCAACCGCTAGACCTAATTGAGCTACCCAAGTCCGAACCCAATTTTATGAATACGTATTAAATCTGAAAATTTTTAATTTTTAGACTTAACATATTTCATAATCTTAATTCTTAATTAAGTTTAGGATTCACAAATAAAATTTGTAAATAAAATCCTAGGGTTTCAGAATCTAGGGTTTTATAGAAAATAAGTTTTAGATTTTTTATTAAGGACGAACGTGCAGCACCCCTACACATCATAAGAATACACCATCAAATGGAAGGAGTGGGCATTTAAACCCTACTTTGTTCTTATGACCGGACGGCCAAGGAGAACTACTTAATCAAAAATATGAAAATTACAAAACTAGTTAAATCTACATCATATATCTCATATATAAAAATTGATCTAACTATAAACTTGTTTTGCATACATCTTCATGTATCACATCATGTATGTTTCTAGATCTAAATTATCTTTAATTATCCAAAAAAAATTTAAATTGATCATATCAAAATAAATTCTATTTTAGATAATTATGTAGAATAATTCTATAACTTGTCTAAACATGCATTCATCATATCTCATATGAACAAAAATTAAATAAATTTACTTTCTATTTTTTAGATCATATTATAATATTTATAATATTAAAAAATAGTAAATAAATAGATATAAAAATTATAACTAATCAAATTAAATTATGATCATGCAAGACTATATATAGAACAATTCTATTCTACAATTAGTCATGCATCTTGTACAACTTAGATCTAAATTATTAAATTTTTAATTTTTCTAATTTTAGATCTAATCACATCTCATGTGACCTCTAAAATCATCTAATTATTAGATTAAAATAAATTAAAATCAGATCTAATGTAACTTAGCTCTGATACTAGTTGAAGGGAAAACTCTATTTTTTGGGTCAGGTTCGTTCAGATCTGATTGGATCAAGAGAGATATTTCAAAAATTTTTTTCTTGAATCTAAATCAAATCTAAGACTTTTCAGATTTGATATTATTGATCTAATAAAAAAATAAAATAAAAATAAAGAATAAATTAAATCTAAATTAATTTTACCTTGTAGTGGGTAATCAGATTATCCTATGATGATCCTGATGTCTTCCTGAGGTTCTGGATCTAGCCACGTAAGTGCTTGGCCTCTACTAGTATCCACTTGGATAGAATCTGGAGATCTTCTTTTTGTTTATCACTTCTTCAAATATTAGATTTGGATCTAATTTAGAGAATCTTCAAAACTTCTTTTGTAGATCGAGTGTCGTCTCTTACAGCAGTGCTGCCTTCTTCCTTTCTCATCACCTTTCTCTTGCTTGGATCGCACCAAACTAAACCCCAAAGGTCCTTAGGCATAGATAGGAGAGAGAGAACCTAAAGATGGCATGGAGGAGGGAGAGGAGCAGCCTTGTGGCATGGGCAATGGGCTAGGGATCTTAATCCTAGGTGCAGATAGGGTTTATATAGACCCTGCTGCACCATGCAGTGCCACATCATCCCAGCTAATCATGACCTTTTGTGCAATCAGATCTAAATCTAATTGATGGGATGACATCATCTGATCCAATTAGATGAGAGCCCCTCTGAATCATCCTTAGATGGTGCCAAGACTAGTCAAAGTCTAGTCTTTGGCGCCACCTAGGTAGAATCTCCAAAGCAACCCGGAGTCCCATCTGTTTGGGACTCCAGGCATCACAATCCATGGGCGCATGCCTCCCTAGGTATATGCCCCTTATCCTCCTACCTTTTAGCAACTAGACTGATCCAAATGTTCTCTTCTATGATGGTTTGACACATGGGTAGATGTCTAAGTGTCAAAGGTCATTGTTTGACCAAAGTCAAAAGACAAGATTTAGTAGGTGATGGAAAATGGTAGGTGTTATTTTAAATTCATCTCATAAATTAAGACAACCCTTTTCTAACCCGGACAAGCTCTAGTCAGACCAAGTAAAGGTACCTAAGTGAGCCCAAATATATTTAGCTCAGTTGAGACAACTTTTAATGATAATTAAAGGAGAATATCATGTTCAATCATGTGCTAGCACGATTTTCTTGAACCTAATTGAATCTAATTCAAATCAATTGACCTAGATTAGTCCAATTGATGATATCCAGATCCAAACCCTTGTTTGTATGATTCAGTTAGGTTCAGTTCCATATGGTAATGAGATATGTTGCGATCTCTATCATCGACATCATCGAAACACCTTCCGATGGATCAGAACTTTTCTGATTCAGACAACTAGAATGATCGATCATCGAAATCATTCTAATTGCTCCCAAAATCCACCAGTGATACCTAGCAGCATATGGTGGCAATCCATCAGAACTAAAAATGAACCTCTCGATGCAGTTACCTGTGTGGTTCAATTCTTCTATCTTGAGCCCCGATCGAATTAGGGTTAAGATGAACTCGTCAAATCCTAATATCCATCGTATGATTAATCATTTGATTCAAGTCCAATGTGTAAACCTTAATAGAAACTTTTTCTATTATTTCACTCTGCCATGATCATGGGCTTATCGACTTGATTCTTGTGATCATCATAGGGTTACTCCTCATCTACCGAGGTAGATAGATTCCCTCTTGGTGCAATCCAATTCCTACAATGAACATGCTATAGCCAACATACACCTCAGGATTCCGTATGGCTTGGAGACTGAGTCATGGTATAGTCAAACTATAACACCCTCAAGGTGAATTATAGATGCACCTCAGGTTAGAGAATCAGATACACAACTATAGCTTCGAGCTAGTCATCGATGAGAAGGTAGACTTCCTAATGACTGCTTGAGATGGTCACGCTCAGTGCCCTCATTCTCTAACGAGTACCTGTACTCTCGCTCTGGTGTCTCTACACCATAGACTCAAGTCTCATCTACTGTAAAGAAGTGATTATACATCAATCTTTTGGATCAATCACCATCCTCATGATGATCCTACAGTCAGGAGCATTTTATGAGTTAATAATGAAAATTTATGTCTTAAATTTTTAACTCTTGAAAATAAGAATTATCATTGCCATCAACTCAAGGGATGTATCATAGACACTAAAAATACATTGTGATAGAAAATAACTCATTTTATTATTTATAGTCAAAATTATAATTTTGTCCTTAGAAGTGTATAACAAGTGTCAGCCAGTTCTAGCTTCTAGGGCATACATATCTAACACTCTGATCCAAATTTAATATGAGATCCCCTCAAAATATGATCTCGAACTCCCTAGTTCAGATGATCGGGCCAGTTCTCCTTCGATCGATCGATTTTGTTTGTACTTAGAGACCTTGCTTGCCGGGCTTCGGCTTCCACTGCCCCCCTTGTAGTTGCTCTTTTCTAATTTTTGAACATCTTCTTCGCCTCCATCGTACCGAACTCCTTTTGGTTCGTCATAGATTTTCTTTTTCTCTGCCATTTGGCTGAAGTTCAGCCGACTGTCTCGTTATTCTGAAATTTCACCTTCAAATGCCACTCTTCCGCAAAGGACTATTGGTACTTCTTCCACCAATTTGGCTAGAAGGGATTACTGAAAGGTGCTCCTTCTTTCATTCATAACTAGTAGAAGAAGTACTTCTTCGTCTGATGTTCCACCTTGTTGCTTGACCTTCCTCCTTGGGGCTTCCTTAGAAAATCTATTCACCAAGCCCCTAGTTTAGACGGATCTGATCTTGAATCTTCTAATCGGCTCAAGGCATACCTAGCTACTCCTCTTCTAGACCTTTTAAGAGAACAAACTTTGTTCGAGTTCGGATTGAGTCCTCTTGACCCTGTCGGTATTAGTCATGTATACGTACATGCATATGAATTCTTATAAAGTTTCGTATGTACCTCGATTGACTATACATTTTTCTTTGTCATAGAAATGGATAGCGATGCCATAGAGAGACTCGCTAAGGGCCTGTATGCTCAAAAGAAGAGGAAGGGGAAGGCTCCTGATGAAGGCTCGAAGCGGGTGAAGATCGGTAGCGCTGACCCTATGGCTCTTGTTGTCACCAATGTCGCTCTTGAGATCCTCCTTGAAAATGAGGTTGTCCCGACCATATATGCTGACATCATAGAAGGAGAATCTCTTCCCCCCAAGCCCATGAATCTCTCCACCAGGGATTGCATGCCCGGTCCCTCCACTGACGAAGGGAAAGAGAGGAGGAAGGGAAAAGCTACCATTGCATAAAAGGCCCACGAGGCGAGTCAGGATGAGCCCAATCGGAGCATTGACGATGACCAGGGGATGGACCCCTTCGATAACCCGGATATCATCCAAAACTTGACAGACAAGTTTGCCCTACCAGAGAGTGGATTGCTTGGTTGACCTTGATCAGAGGTAGTTCATCTGGGAGTCTCTCAGGATTGTCCTTAGAGTAATCATCTTGCTATATATATTTTTTTAATTTTCTCACCCTTTCTTCCTTCACCTTACAGCGATCTATTCATGGCAGTTGGATCACCACATGGTTGCGCACCTGAAGAGGGCAAACCACCTAGAGGGGGAGATGCTGAATGTCTAGGAAGGCCTTCAGACAGAGATCAATCATCTTTAGGTGATGGCTGCTGAGGCTGAGTGCCTCGTGGGGGAGAAGATGGTGGAAAGTGAGAGCCTGCGTAGTACATTTCAAAAGGAGAAGTTCGCCTCAACCAAACTTAAGGAGGTGCTGGCTTTGGAGGAGGAGAGGAGGCAAGAAGCCAAGGGGAGGGACGCTAGTCTGGAGGCCCAAATGTCAAAGTCGATCTCAGAGGCAACGGCCCAGGCCGTGGAGGAGTTCAAGGCCTCCCTTGAAATGGACTTGAACATCACCTTCGACAATAGGCATTCATCAAGAGCTTCGATCTCTGCGAAGGCAGGGTGGCTCGGAGGTTCCCCAAGCTTGACCTCGGATTTCTAGAGGAGGAGGAGGATGACATAGAAGCGGGACCGTCTGATACCGCAGTCGATCCTTCCTCCATCGAGCCTACTTTTGGTCCATTCGAACTTGCTGCAGAGGTGCCTGAGCCAGTTTAGGAACCCAAGGCAGTCGAGAGCACTCCAACTTCATCTACTGTCGTCCCTCCCGAGGTTAAAATCCTCGAGTAGTTTTACATTTTTCTTCTCTTTTTTTTTTACTTTGCACTCAAAATTTTTGATTAAGTGAAAGTGATTTTTTTTTTATCTATACCTTTGAGCATTTTTCATACTTCGAATGCAGTCTTTCATCAATGTTGATCCACTGTCTCAAGGGGTTCTCCTGAAACCTTTAATAAAAAGCTTGAGGAAGAAAGTCCATCATCTGAAGAATAAGTTGAAGAAGATGGAGGATGACCTTCAAGCTTCGTGGAAGAATGCTTCAGAGGTGACCAAAGAGGTCACCCATCTCCAAAACTTGCACATGAAGGACTCTGCAAGTTTTAGCATTTGGAAGGGGAGCTTCAAGAGGGAGTTGGCCGAACTTCGGAAGAATGCAAGTGACAACTCTTGGGTGCTGACAGCGAACATCGGATCCCTCGAGACTTAACATAAGGTGGTGAAGGAGAAGATTCAACTTCTAAATGGAAGCTCATCATGGTCCTCCGACAAGATGCGATTTGAGTAGGACTGGTCGACGAGGTTCTCCGCACTTTAAAAGTAGCTGCATGATGCTGAGCTCACATATGAGACTTACTGATTGGACTGGTGTGATAGGATATCCAAGCTAGAACAAAAGCTTCATGCCTCCAATGATGAAGTAGCCCAGCTCCAACGATGATTTGATGACGACTTCCAAGTTGGTACAAGCAGGGAGGCTGAGGAGATCACCTCCTTGAAGAGGATCGTTGGTGAACTCTTGGAGTTGGTCGGTGTGGAAAAGGCTGAAGTGCAGCGGCTGAAGCTCAAGCTGACTTATGGGCATCAGGCTACCAAGGATGCGGAGGCCGAGTCCGAGGTCTTTTTTTGTTATTTTTATTTTGCATGAATTCGAAGCTTGCTCGTGGCTTTACTTTCTTCACTTTGTTTTTCTTTACATTGTTTTCTAATAAGATGCTTATTATGGATGCTGAGCTGGGATCTCTTCTACAAACCAAGATAGGGTTCCACTTTTCATGTTTGATGTAGTCAGGTAGTCGTAGAAAGAACACGTGTAAGGGTTGTCGGCAGGGCTTCTCCTTTCCTTTTGTGTTTGGTCAACGAGGTCCTGGCTTTTACTCACATTAGGATCAGGTTTTCTTTCTATCCTTAATGTGGCTTGTGGGGGTACATTAGGGCCGTTGGTAGGGCCTCTCCCTTCATCTCGTCTTAGTTTAATGAGGCCTTCAACTTTGCTCACGTTAGGATGAGATTTTTCTCCTGTTCCTAATGAGACTTGTGGGGATACATTTGGACTGTTGATAGGGCCTCTCTCCCCCTCCCATCTTAAATCAACTAGGCATTCAGCTTTGCTCATGTTATGATAAGATCCTCCTCCTATTCCTAACATGGCTGTAGGGGCACATTGAGGCTGTTGTCAGGACCTTTTTTCTTCTCTCATCTTAAGTTAACGAGGCCTTCGACTTTGCTCATGTTAGGACGAGGTCCTCCTCCTATTCCTAACATGGGACTATAGGGGCACATTAGGGCCATTGTCAGGGCCTCTCCTCTCATCTCATCTTAAAAGTTAACGAGACCTTCGACTTTGCTCATGTTAGGATGAGGTCCTTCTCCTATTCCTAACATGGTTGTAGGAGTATATTAGGGCCGTTGTCAGGGCCTCTTCCTCATTTCATCTTAAGTTAATGAGGCCTTTGACTTAGCTCATGTTAGGATGGGATCCTCCTGCTTCTAACATGACTGTAGAGGCACATTAGGACCATTGTCAGGGCCTCTTCCCTCATCTCATCTTAAGTTAACGAGGCCTTCGACTTTGCTCATGTTAGGATGAGGTTTTCTTCCTTCTATTCCTAATGGATTGTAGGGATGCACCTTAGGAGCCATTGTCAGGAGCCTCTCTCCTCATCTTGTCTTAAGTTAACGAGGCCTTCGACTTTGCTCATGTTAGGACGAGGTCCCCTTCCCATTCCTAACATGGCTGTGCTTGTCGTATGGTCATGTTTGGGCTATAACTCTCCATCATTATAGATGTATAATAAAAATTAGAGTGTTAAAGTAGGGAGATTTCATTACAACCAAATCTTTGGTAATACATCCATAGGTTTTTCGAATTCCATGGTTGGGATAGATCTACTCCTCCCAGCTCCTTCATATAGTATGTTCCTGGTCTGACAATTTTTTTGATCTCGTAGGATCCTTCCCAATTTGGGGCGAGCTTTCCCAGATTTTGAAGCTGTGCAATAGCTGCTCACCAAAGTACTAAGTCCCCTACTTTGAATATTTTGCCTTTGACTTTAGAGTTATAGTAATGAGCTACTTTTTACTTATAGGCTACCATCCAAACTTGAGCTTTTTCTCATTTTTTCTCCAACAAGTTGAGGTTAGCCCTAAGGTCCTATGAGTTATGCTGCTCGTTGAATGCCATGACTCATGCTGATAAAAGTTTGAGTTCTATTGAGATGACCACTTCTATTCCAAAAGCTAAGGCAAATGGGATCTCCCTAATTTGCAATCATTGGGTAGTTCGGTATGCCCAGAGCACATGATAGAGTTCATCCATCCAAGTCTCCTTTGCTCTTTCAAGTCTTGTTTTGATACCTTGTAGCAGGATTCTGTTTGTTACTTCGGCTTTGCCATTTGCTTGTGGATGGGCAACTAATATGAAATGATGGAAGATGTTCAAATCTTCACAGAATTCGATAAATCTTGCTTTGGTAAATTACCATCCATTATTTGTTATGAGGGTTTGAGGCAAGCCAAATTTGCAAACTATCAACTTTTAGATGAAGTCTTGCACTTTTGCTTCAGTGATTTTTGTCAGAGGTTCAGCCTCGACCCACTTTATGAAATAATCTATTGCCACAAAGAGAAACTTACACTATCTAGATGCCATGAGAAAAGGTCCGAGTATGTCCATCCCCCACTGAGCAAATGGCTATGGGGTGCTCAGAAGTGTAAGTTTGGAAGCTGGCCGCCTTTGAATATTTGCATTTCTCTGATAGCGGTCATATTTCTTGACATACTCTACAGAATCATGGTACAAGGTTGGCCAATAGTAATCCTACCAAAGTAGTCTGTATGATAAGGATCTAGCCGCCACATGACTTTCATAGATTTCTTCATGCACTTTTCACGAGGCAAAGTTTGGCTTCTGAAGGCCTGAGATATCTCAAGAGCAATAAGAAATATGACCTTTTGTATAGCTTGCCTTCATACAGAACATATCGGAAGGCTTGATTTTTGAGTTTTCGAGCTTCTTTTGGGTCATAAGGAAGAACTCCATCCTTGAGATAAGCGATTAGTGGGTCAATCCAACATGGCTCATGGTCAACTTGCATCACAAACTATTGCTTTTCCAAACTTGGGCATTTTAAAATTTCAAAAAATACTTTCTTGGACAGTTCGGTTGGTGCTAAAGTGGCCAATTTAGAGAGAAGGTCGGCTCTTGTATTTTCTATCCTTAGAATCTATTGGATGCTAAAATTGTTGAAGACTGGGGTTAAGTACTTCACCTTTTTAAGATATTTTATTATGCTTTTCTCTCGGGCTTCATGACTATCGCTAACCTGTCCGACCACCAATTGAAAATTACTTAGACTTAGAGCCGATCTGCTTCTAACTTTTTACCTATCTTTAATCCTATGATCAGAGCTTCATATTTGGCCCTATTTAGTTATAGGAAATTCAAAGCATAGTGCATATTTGGCGATGACACCCTCTAGGTTAACCAAGATCAGTCCTGTGCCTGCACCGAAAGCATTGGACGAGCCATCTACATATAAAGCCCAAAAATCTTCGGGGAGGTCGGTTCTTTCCTCAGAGGAACTTGGTTGTAACCAAGGACTTCAATTTGTTCAGGCTCGGCTTCATCCAGAATGGTGCACTCAACTACAAAATCTACCAAAATTTGGGCTTTGATCGATGGCCAAGGTTGGTAGTTGATGTCAAACTTGGTGAGCTCAATTGATCATTTTGCTATTCTTTCAGAGGCATCTATTCGATGAAAAACTATTTTGATTGATTGATCAGTAAGGAGAGTTATGGTGTGCCCCTAGAAATAAGGTTGAAGCCTCCGAACTGCAATTAGTAGAGCATAAGTCAATTTTTCTAACTTGGTATACCTGGTCTCGGCATCCCATAGGATCCGGCTTACGTAGTAGATCGACCATTGTACTTTTGCCTCTTCTTTGACTAGGACTACTGGGAAGACCACCAAGTACAAAAATAGATCCTCTCTAGATTCGAGCTTGCTCAATATGGGAGGTGAGCAGAGATAGTCCTTGAGCTCTTTAAAGGTTTGTTGGCATTCAGTGGTCCAGCAGTATTTTTTTGGTTGCTTGAGAACTTGAAAGAAGGGCATGCATCGCTCGGCCGACCTCGAGATGAAGCGGTTCAGGGATGCCACCTGGCCCGAATCTTCATTGAATTTGCTTCAATCCCGTGCCTTGATACCATGAATCCTAAAAACTTTTCTGAAGTCACACCGAAGGCACACTTGGTTGGGTTCAACTTCATCTTGTATCTCTAAACGGCATCAAAGTCTCCTCAAGGTTGGCAATATGATTTGTTAAAGCTCAACTCTTGACAAGCATGTCATCTACATATACCTTCATGTTACGATCAATCTGCTCATTGAAGATCTTATTGACCAAGTGCTGGTATGTAGCTCCTGCATTTTTGAGTCCAAAAGGTATAACCCTATAACAGTGAAGACCAAGGTTAGTAATAAAAGTAGTTTTCTCCTCATCTTTCGATGCCATCCAAATTTGATTATAGCTAGAGAAGGCATCCATGAAAGTGAGGAGCTCGTGGCCCGAGGTTACATCCATCAACTGATCTATTCTGGATAAGGGATAGCTATCTTTTGGCCAGGCTTTATTCAACTTTTTGAAGTCTATGCATATTCTCTACTTGTCATTCATCTTTTTGATGAACACGATGTTGGAGACCCAGTTTGGATAGTTGTCTTCTCGGATGAATTTAGTCTTGAGGGGCTTGTCAACTTCCTCTATAATTGCTTCCTTCCTCTCTGGAGCATGGCTGTGCATCTTCTCTTTCATTGGCTGATGTTTAGGATCAACAGCCAGGCGATGTTCCATGACCTTCGCATCTATCTTAAGCATGTCGTTAGGGATCTAAGCAAAAAACATCAGCATTCCTCCATAGAAATTCAACAAGCTGCTCTCGTATCTCTTCTGCTAGGTTGGAGCCGATCTGCATCGTGTGCTCTACATTCCCATCATTCAATGGGGTGGAAACAAGTCTTCCATAGGCTCTCTCCACTCTTTTGTTAGATCATCACGGACATCCAACCTATCAACCGGATAAGGGTCTGGCTGCTCATCCTTCTGTAAGATAACTAAATAGCAATACCTCGCCAGGGCTTGATGTCCTCTGACTTCTCCGATCCCATAGCTTGTTGGGTACTTCATTTTCACATAGTATCTCAACACTACTGGTCGAAGTACATTTAGACTAGGTCGGTCGAGGATTGCATTGTAAGTGGATGGTGCTTTTACTACTAGAGAATCCACTCATGCCCTGGACTATCTTGGATATTGTCCTACAACCACAACCAAAGTTATTATGACTTCAACTGGCACCGCATCACTAGTGAAGCCTACCAATGGGGAGTCCATTGGTCCAAGCCGACTATGAGGAATAATATTTTGGAGAAAACATCATAAAATAAGGCATCGACCAAACTTTCATTATCAATAAGGATGCAGCGTACATCATAGTCTGCAATATTTAAAATAATTACAATTACATCATTATGCAGAAACTGAACTCCCTATGCATCTACTTTAGTGAGGGCTATAGGTTCTTCAATCCTCTATCTCTTCATCAATCCTTCAGATTTGCTGGCCTCCTCTCGTCGAAGTCCCCCAGAGATAGTATTGATGATGCTGAGAGGTGGCTGATCTTTCTGTTGCTCCTCCCTCCTTGGTGGTTCCAATTGCGGTAGTGTCCTTGGTCGATCCTCTCTTCTTTCGGGTCGACGTCATAGAAATCGGCCAAGCTGGCCTCGCCTGATGAGCTCCTCGATCTCATCTTGGAGCTGAATATATTCTTTAGTATCGTGATCATTGGTAGAGACAGTATTTGTTAGGATTGCGCTTGCCAGGATGAGTGTGCATCCTCTCCAGCCTTGGTAGTTGCTCCTTAATCTCCATCAGTACTTATATTTTTGGAGCATTGAGGGGGGCATAGTTATGAAATCTCCTAGGAGGAGAACCTCTTTGTGCCCTTCTATCAGGGCTTCTTTGATGGTGAGCTCAAGAAGAAGTTTGGGTGCACAGCCAAACTTCATTCGACTTTTTTTCAACTATGGCTTGCTAGATTTGCTCTCCTGCCACTCTCCTATGGCTTTCACATCCTTCAACTTGAAGGCTTCTTCATCTCAGGCATATCCTTCAGCTCGAGCTAATAGATCGACAAAATTTTTAGGGTACTTCTTCTTTAGAAAGAATAATAAATCATTCTTTTAAGGGCCGTCTTTCAGTGCGGCCATGGCGATGGACTAGTCTAGATTTCGGACCTCAAGGGCAGCAGCATTGAAGTGATTGATATAAGCTCGGATGGATTCTTCCTCTTTCTATTTAATATTGAGGAGGGAGTCTGAACATCATCTGGGATGTCAGCTACTGATGAAATGAGCCACAAACTGATGGCTCATCTGATTGAAAGAGAAGATGGTACCCAATTTCAGTGCCAAGTATTAGTTTCTTGATGCTCCCTTCAGAGTAGATGGAAAAGATTGGCATAAGATGGCATTCGATGCACCATGGAGCAGCATCATAGTCTGAAAGGCCTTTAGGTGGTTGACCGGATCAGTGGTCTCATCATAGCTCTCGAATTGAGAGAGCTTGAAGTTTGATGGGATCAGTTCCTACATAATTTGATGAGAGAAAGGAGGGTCAGTGTAGATATCATTATCGCGAGAGAAGGGAGCTTGGTGGAGTTCCTTAATTTGTCGGTTCATTTCTTGCAGCTTTCGATCTAGGAGATCTTTGCGATCATAAATCTTTAAAGTTTTCTACTTGAATGGGGGTAGAGTCCCTCCAGGGGTAGAGTCATGGTCAAGGCAGGGGCTCCCTATCCTCTGCTTCCCTTTCTTGGAGGTGATCGATCGACTCACCCAAGTCGGTCGTCCCCAGATTGGGTCCTAGGATTCTAGAGAAGCCTGTTCTGATCGGGTTGGCACCAGAGGTTGCTATTGCTGCATGGCCTGCACTACTTCAGTGAGGCCTCTAACCTGCTGAACTAACAGGTTAAATTGCTCAGCATCCACCATTATCGTCGATGGAACTTGAGATGCAGGGGAAGAGATGGGGGCGGGTAGATCTGGATGAGATCTAATTGTGGAAGTGGTCGACCATTGGGTGGAAGCCTTTCTAGGAGGCATCCTCGGTAGATCAATTAGGGGAGAAGAACTCCGAGGGGGAAGGAGAGAGATCTCTACTGAGCACTCCTTTAAGAACAAGAGAACCTTAAGAGAAAGAGGTCCCTTTCTCCAGCACCAATCCTGTTGGTGCAAAATTTAGTTGTCACCAAAATCGAGGTTGGAGTTAGAGAAGATGAGGTCACCGTCGGTGACCTGCAAAATAAGTCTCATCCGGAGTCAGGGATGGTGGGCTCTGGTAAGACCCCCGACGATCAAGTCCAACTCTTTTGGCCAACAGAAATGGGAGTTGCAAACAG